>VUQH01089851.1:21350-42816 GCA_015106775.1 Etroplus canarensis | reverse complement strand
ACTTAGCTTTTTTTCCTTGTTCTCCTCTGGGGAAATAAAAGTTCAGGGTCAGCTACGTAAACATCTCCAGCAGAAACGGTAGGATTTTCTTTGTTAGGTTCCCAGATGCCTTAGCAAGGTAGACAGTTGCATTAATGGGAATTTTTGCTTGTCATTAGGCCCTCAACCTGCTTGTAGTTCTTATTCCATCTTAAGTTCCTTAACTTTGACTCACGAGTGTTTTTTTGTTTGTTATTTTACAACATTTGCATCCTCTTTCATTTTTAGTGGTTTACTATGATGTGCCTGACTTCCAGTGACCTAACAATGGCTATTTCAGACTCTTGGAGAAGCACTTTCTAAAAAAAAAAAAATCACATGCTTGCATATTTACTTACGAAGACAAATGGTTCTTACCATCTTTAGCCAACACCCATATCTAAAGGTTGCCTGACTCACTGTATGAAGACAGTGATACTGATACTAGTTGTAAAGAGAAGAAAAGGGCTGGGTGGGTGTCATCTCAACAATGGAAACTGTGTCCAAGAAATTCATCAGCATTACAGAAGATCCTCTTTCCTGTCACTCACTGTTGTGGCTCACAGTTTTCAGAATATCAAATTCACTGTACTTTCTGCTGAATAATTGAGTTCACAGTTGAGAAATCACACAGTGATGACTGCAGTTATGATTCCTTAGAGGCAAAAGTAGGGGTGTAAACACACCAGCACTAAAGGTCAGGAGAGTTTTCCTTCCCATTTTTCTAATTATAGTTCAGGGCATTTGTGCCTTTAATCAGATAGAGACAATGTGGGGAAACAAGAGTGGAATGACAACTGGAGACTGGATGGTGCATTTTTGCACCCATGTGGTATGTGTCCTACTTTTTCCCCTGTCGGTTTAACTAAAACTGACAGTCACATGCTGACTAGCAGCTAATAAGACACAGTGTAATAATCTAAATCACTTTATTAATTTAAGTTAGGTAGAGACACTAAACATTGGAACATTTGCTCTTCTATAGAGCAGTCTTCAGAATATTACAAAAAGAGGCTTATATCATACTGTCAAAAAAATGGCAAAAATTAAGAGGTAGAGGGTTTAGGCTCATCGCTGTGACTGAAGGAATGACGCCTATTGGAATGTAGTTGAAATTCAGAAAAAAGGGTATATAAAACATTCATACATCAAATATGGTGGAGACAGTTATTTTGGGACACTGGGATATTCACAACATTTAAACATATACATTTCACTTTAACTGGACAAGGGACACTGGACAAGTGTTAACTTTAGGGAGAAAAAAAATAATGAAAAGCTATTGTCTTTAATACATTTCCCTCAACCACACATCAGTGTTGGAACAGCAGTTTCACCTGGAGTTTTTTCCTCCTTGAAACAATATTGGTAACAAATGTACAATATGAACACCACAGATATTGAATAATAAAAAGTGAAATTAAAATGAACATCTACTTGATTTCCCCCTAAGCAGTACATTCTGAATGTGGCCCTGGATGCCACTCCCTCGTGCACTTTTCAACAGAGGTTAGTCAAAGCAGACCTGCAATGAGAGGACCCACTGAGGGACACTGTTAAATCCTGTTAGATCAGAAATGCTGTGAAGATCAAGTCTGCTACAATCTGCTATTCAACGTCTCATTTGGATTGACCACATTATTAATATATGCTACATGCATCTAATGAAAGTATTGAACAAAGAACAAGAACAACCCCAGACTACAAACCTCTGCCAAGGCTGAACAATCCTTGAATCTCTAGGTTTTTTTTAAGGTAAAATATTTCTATATCTTTGACTATGAAAACATGTCCATAGAATTAGTTATTCAAGAAAAATTTAGTCAGGGCGGGACGTATCTGGGTGAGATGGTGTTTCACTATAGTCACTCAGCTCATTTTCATTCACTCATTCTCTGTTTGTCACTTTCCCACAGCTTCACATGTGTGCGCAACTCAATTTTGATTCATTTGAATCCCAGGATCCAGAATGATACCCAGATCAGTTTGGGAAATTTTCTTGAGAATATCAAGCTGATATCTGCAATTTTTAAAAAAATTCGTTATGAAGTGCATTTGTTAAGATATGACAAAAAAATGCCAAACTTTGCCCTGTCTCACAATGTTGAAGAATCACATCTTCATCAAAAGTTAATCCCTTCCAAGTTGGGCCAAGTCCCACCCCTGGTCAAATTTAATGGCAATTCATTTTTTGTGTAATTCTGCAAACAGAAACAAACCAAACCAAAAACATAACCTCCTTGGCAGAGGGTTAAAAAGGAGTATACTAAACTGTAACTGAGATATTTTCCTCTTAACTTATTTTAGATAGCTAAAAATCAGAGCTGTGGAAGTAGCCAACATATTTACTGACTGAAAAAGAGCCTCTGTGTGTGGGAAGACACTGGGTAGACTGAAATGCGGTGTTATGTCTTTCTACATGGAGAATTCTGGCAGTGTTAAAAAAAAAAAAAAATCAGAAGAAAAAAACCCATCAGAAATTACAGTGCATGTCTACAAAAATAAAATAAGTGAAAAAAGATTACTGTTTGTACAGTAACATACTGTATATTTCCACAATGACACTAGATAAGGCTGGTGACTACATTACGTAAATAGTTAATTACTGGTTATCTTCTGTATGATTTCAAAACTAGTGACACAGTATATAGATGTTGGTTTCTTTAAACAAACTTAAAAAAGACAAAAAATAAATCCTTTGTAGTACACAACTTTCTTTGTTCCAGAGGAACAATATGGTAAACCTTTGCATTTGCTCAATGCAAGTGCACCAGTCTAGATTCAGTCTTTATTTCCTTCCATCTCCATCCTCAGTGGTTGTTTCCTCATACTTGCAGGTTCATATGCCCCTGTTCATATTGCAAACAGCACCCCCTAGATCCCATTCTTTGCTTCATTGTTGTTCATGGCCTCCTTTCTCTGAGCTAGGAAGGGGTACATGCACTTGTCGGCGCCCAGGAACCGGTACATGCACACAATGGCCTCGAAGGGCAGGATGCTGCAGAGACAGGACAGAGATAAAAATAGTGAGAGACACTAGATACTTCTGAGCAGTACACTGAAAGCTGATGGAGCAGCAAAAAGAGATGAAACAAAGAGAGCCAGCTCACCTTTTCATGAAGTTAACCATATAGACGATGCGAGGCGTACAGATCATGGGCTGGTCGGTGAGGATGGCCCTCATTGCTTGTTTCACACAAAACTCCGGCTTCAGGGGAGGGAGAAAGGGCTCAATTTCTTTCCTGAATGGAAAGAATCAGTTATTGTCAAGCCAGCAATCCTGGGAGAATGTGCAATCAAATTTAGTTAAACTGGTTCAGTTTGTGAGGAAATGTAATTACACATAATTGAAGTCATTCTGTGAATTAACTTGATCGAAAGTGGGTTTATATTTTAATATAAAGTGGAATTTAACCAGAAGACGTTTGAGAACACATTAAGGCGCATGGAAAACACATTTCAGTCAGTCCATAAGGAAAAAAAAAAAAAAGTAGTGATACTAGTAATAAGGATTGCTCCTAAATGGTGGGACAGTGAAGCCAAAAGAAACGCCAGCTGCTGACTGCAACCATCAAACAAAGTGAGGACTATTACAGCAGCCTGCAGGGAGGAGGGGGTTTAGCCCAGGTGCACCTGTTGGTGAGGTTTTCCCCTGGGAAATAAAAGTAGCCCTTTGTTTAAGCTGAGTGTTGACCTAAGAATACAACTCACTTTATAATAATTGTAACTCCACACATCATCAGCTGCTGCTTTGAAGTTTAGAATGGTGTTTGAGGCCATTTTATAAAGTGAGGATTACAGGTGACAAACTCATCACAGGTGCAAGAAAGCTTATTAAAACTTTACACACACACACACACACACACACACACACACACACACACACACACACACACACACACACACACACACAAAGAGAATAGACTGACCACAGTGTGGTGAGGCTAACCTTATTCTGCAACCTTTAAACATTCCTGTGTCAACCAGGTAGGGGCACACCAGAGTCATGCTGATGCCGTCCTTCTCTGAGGCCTTCAGCTCATGGCTCAGTGACTCGTGGAACCCAATGGCACCGAACTTACTGGCACAGTAATCCTGAGGGAATGAAGAAAGAACAGGTTAGCGCTGTAAACCCCCTGCCCGCACCCAGGTTCAGAGAACATTATCAAACATTCCCCATAGGCCCTGAGGTCTCTCCTTGCCATTAATGATACAGCCACGAAACCCAGAGTGAGTCTGCTGTTCTATGGTTTCATTAGCATTCTTCTTCAGTGCATCAGGAGACTGCACTGCTTGGCGGGAAGGTTTTGATGTGGTTCACTGTGGAAATAATCTTTTAAAAAAGCTTGGGCAAACACAGATGCATGTCAATAAACAGAGGGAGGATAAAGGGATTTGACTGTGCCCACATGACAGGCGAAAGCTTTGGTTCTAATACGTATGCATGAAAAGAGAGAGGCAGAAAAAAAAACAAAAAAAAACACAACATTTGAGGCATTTCCAGAAACTGTAAAAGCTGGACAAAAATGGGACTTTATTATGGATGAATGCTTAAACAAATCAAATATGCAGCTTTTAAAACAAAATCAAATGTTGTCCTTACAAACTGTCAAAAACTGACAGTGTTATAAGTTAAGGGGATACATTAGAACTTTGTTCTCCAAAATGCCAAAATAAAACTTTCTAGGAGGGCCAACGGTTTACTCTCTCTGTGGTTGTGGAGATAAATGACACTCCTCCCACTACATGTTTAAATATGCATTAAAATAACAAAAACTATAGGAAGGAAAACTAAAACCATATCCATTGAAAGCGGCTGTGAACTGAATACTGAGTGTGCACCAAGTTGTTCACAAAGCAGTGATGAAGATGTCTCTGTCCCTTGGGGAGCTGTCAGCTCATTCTGGCCCTGGGGCCAGAGCCCAATAGGGGCCCCACACCCCCACTGCTGCAGATAGAGGAATCTATAAGGGGCTCCCAATGCTCATCTGTGTTCCTAAATTTAACGGGTGGAGGGACAACTAGAGAAAGGGGGCCTAACCTCCCCCATCTCAGTGTGCTAGCTGGCACAGACAGCCTTGGAGAATAGCACTGGTTTTGGATGGTGGGAAAGATGGGATGTGTATGTGTTGTTGTGTATGATACTAACCTCCACTCCAGCTGTGCTAAATAAACCCAGGGAGCTGGCAACTGTCACAATGTGACCATGATTCAGCTCCAGCATCTTGGGGAGAAACGCCTTGGTGGTCTGGGGGAAGGACAGAAGAGACAGAAGGGCAAAGAGAAAAAAGAGGAAGGTTAGTTCACTTGTGCAGTTTGTCTGTGCCAAAGGCCTTTGATCCTCTCTGCCTTCCCTCTCATCACTCCCCCTTCTCTGTTTCTCTCTTCTCCATGGTGATGCAGAGAGAGGCGTCTGAATGGGAATTCATAACATGCAAAAGACAGACTGAGCACTGGAGGTACAGCATTTGAAAATATGTACTCATAAGAGTTTTATCCTTTGTGAGTCAGATACTGAAGAGAAGGATGAAGGCTGTCACCTCTTCATGTATTCACTGAACAAGCAGTATCTGCGATGCTGTATAATCTGTACTTTTCCCACACAGATCTGGTGCCCGTAGTTGGGCCTTCCACTAAAGAGCTGGTGACAACACCAGTCACAGGCCTCCGTTCACTCAACACTTCCAACGATACTATCCGGCCTCTCATCTACCTACACAGCCTTGCGCCCTGCCTGAGCAGCAGTCAGCAGAACAATCTACGAGATGAAAGAGTCCAACAGGAGCGCCACGTGAGAGCCAGAGTTGTTCCACCGGTGTGTCCAGTGAGTTAGCGCGGTGATGAGAAATGAAACAGAGTGTTAGCTGTTGCACTTGATTAATCTATGGATTCATTCCTTATTCTGCCTATCTGCTGACTTTGAAGTTGCCCTGGACACAGCATGAGCCAATCAGCAGGTGCGGCATGTGATGGCAATGATAGGAACTGACCAATCATTCTCCTGCCAGGAGGTCTACAAGCATCCAACAGGCCTTTTGTTGGGAGCAGAGCTAAATCTATTCTAGTCAGATGTGCGCTGCTATAGTGAAGGACAATGCCTTCTGTCCTTAACTGTTAAAACGCTTCTGAGGTGAACACACATACACCTTTATCAGAATAATGAGAAAGACTTCCAATAGTTCCACAAAAAGAGTGAGAGTTATAAACTGGAGTAATTGATGCTATCACATTACAGCCTGCAGTGTGCAAAAAATGCAACTTGTTACACTTTGTTTTTCCAGACAAAAATGAGCATTTTAAGACAGTAGAAATCGGAGTGAGCGTTTGTTTTCACTTTTGACAGATTACTTCAGTGGTTACATGAATATAGGGTAACATTTATAGTGGTTAATGTCATATACAAGCCTGCACAGAGAAATGATTCAGCCTTCTTTGTAAACATTTTCTGGACGGGAGCAATGAACCAGGAAAAGAGAGCGTGGTACCAGGTAGTACAGCCATGAAACCTCTTGTAGGGGAGGAAGAAGCTCATTAAAACTGCACTCAGAAATGAACTGCATCAGTCCTGCTAACCTAAAGTGTAATCTCTGTTAAGCTTGACATTTGTATTTACAGGTCCCTCTCCTTGTTTAGCGAGGTAAATAAAAGAAGCAATAACTCACATTTACACACTGAAAGGCTGGTTTGAGGAAGATGACTTCATCGTTTTGGAGTTTATTCTACAGTCAGGTATAACTGATCTGACTCCGTTCCAAACATCTGCACTTTTCCAGAACATAAATTTTCAGGTTGCTGCAATATTCAACTCACTGAATGATGGGGCCTAAAGAGAGGGAGTGAGAAAGCATGTAGCCTGGGCAAAAGCTGGGAAAGGCCTCTGCGAGCCAGAATGGCAGTGAATGAGGGAGGGAGTTGCGTGCAAATGAAGCATTAACTTAAGATATGCCCGTAGCTGATTTGAGCCAAAGTTTCCCACTCCCACAGCAACTTTCAGAGAGTGGGGAATGACTTGATCTAGCACATACATTACAAGTAAAGCCAGTACTTAAATTCAACAATTTTGCTGAGTGGTCCGAAAATAACTGAGGGGAAAGGCTGATTTCCTCAGATTGAGGATGGGTCTAAACGTGACCAACCATCCCATCTCTCCCCACCCTTCTGTGATGTCCTGCTTCTCATGGCAATCCTGCCATGTGGGTATGACCCCCACTGACCTCTCAGACACAAAATGTGTGAAGGCAACCAGGGGCTCGTGTCTTACATCAGAGCTGCCGTAATTGGGTCTCAACGCTCCCTTGTTCCGCTAAATTACCCGCTGACACAGCCGGGCCTCCTTGGCCTATGTGGGGGTGCCCTGCCCGCTGCACCCCCTAATTGGTGCATGCCCCCAGGAGCATTTAAGCCACACAAAGCTTCTTGCAGCTGGGGTGTCAGGCTGCATTAGTGCTAGCGCCTGACCAACAGGAATATGAACAAAATATTGGCCTTTGCGTAGGTCCAGATGGCCATTTAATTGGACTGACTTCTCCCAGGACGAGAAAATGAAGGGAGAGAGAAATAATGCCTGAGCTCTGGAGCTTGTCTGATCCTATAGCAGATCATGAATCTGAATGGGATGAGATTTTAGTGTTCATAAGGGATGATTGATGCATATTGTTTATGTTGTGGTAACCATGCTAAGTAGTCACTATCTGGTGCACATGACGAAGACAACCCCTCAGTTTATTTGACGACTGCAATCTAATTAACCTAGAAAACATGAGTCAATACACAGACACAGAGTAATGACAGCAAAGAATATAATTTGTCTACAAAACTTTAAAGCCCATCTGCATCATATGTTTTACACTGATACAAAAGTAGCTAAACTCAGTTTTAGCATCTCTTAATCTGGTCACCAAGCAGGCTCAACTGACGAACTCATACCTCAATTTTCTGGACTAATTAGGAGTGTCATATGCTGGATAATGACTTTTTTATGTTTTTAAGTTAATTTAAACTATAACCTTAATTGTGTTTCATTGCTCCGTAAACCTCATTAGTGTTGTATTAGTTACCCAAAAATATTTTGTTTTCTGAGCATCCCATTTTAGTGATCTACTCTGAACTCAGAACAAGACATGTGAAGAGACCAGGTGGTCACAATGAGCACCTTTCACCATTTAATTTTAAGAACAAGCTGCTAGATGGGCGAGGTAATCTGTAGACAGACTAAAATACAGTGAAAATAATCAACAGCTGAAGTCCACGAACAGGTACGTGCACAAGGAAAGCACCAACATGGTAGTGGTCATGGTCATCTTCACTGCAGGGTACAGGTGCACCATGCTTGAGGAGGGGCCCATATAAAACCAGTCAAGTAGGACCCTTCTGCCTGGCTGCCTCCTTTCTCTGGCTACAGCAGGAATGCGGCCTGCGGAACTTGGCTCCTGTCGCCTGGCATCTTGTCAAGTTGATCCACAGACAAGAAACCAATTGTCAGATAAAGTGGGTCAGCAGCAGCTTACCATTACCCTCTCGCCTCGCCTGTGGATGGGATGGCAGTGCCTTCCTTCCTCTTTTCTTTTCCCTGCTCTTTTCGCGCCATGTCACTCCTGAGTGCTCTGTGCGTTCGTGTCATCCCACAAGAGGTGTAGGCTTTCCATGAGAGGCTGGATAACTGCTTATTGTTCACAAACCACCTGTTGGATAACCAGCTCAAGATGCTGTGGATGATTTCCTTTCATGTCATTCCACTAAACACACACGCTAATCCTCAAACACAAACTCTGGTGACACTTGTGAAATGACTGCACAGCCTCTTCCCAGCATGACTAAGAACTGAGCTGCAAACATCACAAATTGCCAGCTGGACTAATCAAAGCATCATCAGACAAATTCAAAGTGATGACCCCCCCTGCCACATAAAAACCTAAAGGGAGGAAGGGACTGAATCATAGTGGTTAGCGTGTGTGTGGCAGAGCCGGATGAACAGCGCTGGCCTCCGTGACTCCCATGCAGCTGCACCCACTGCCTTCAAATCAGGTTGGGAGGAGTCAGAGGGGCCTGTGGAAGGAAGACAGAAGAATTGTGGGGTCTGAACTGGGCCTGCCTGGCAGACACTCACACAACACTACGATTACCATCCGTTTCCTGCTCACATCTCCATTCCTGCCTTACTCCAGTACACCGGCCAACAAATGACAACTTGCTTATTTTTACATGCAGCTGTGCCATTTGTAGGAAATGCTTTGAACTTGCAGCCATTTGCTCTTGAAATAGTGTGTCTGAGCAATTTCAAAAACTGGCTGGGATTACGGAGGGGAGGAAGTTAAGTTTTGAGGGTCGACACTGATTCTTGCAGTGAGTGGCTGAAGTCATTACAATTTTTTGCCAAATGGTGACACTGAATAAGCCAAGCACAATACATGCTTCAAGAAAATGCATCCCAGGCTATTTATGTGCACTGCTGAGGCTTTAAAATATAATAAAAGCTTATCAGTATGAAAGTGGCAAGCACACTTGTAAACCTGCTTCTATAAACTGATCTGAATAGATTTCTTTTGACTTTTCCAATACAAATCCTCTCATTATTATCTTATATTATGACTTTAGGGATAGCAATCTATGAAAAGATGTGAAAGCATGTGCCTTAACAGGTTTTAAAGCCTGCCCAAAACCTTTCATGATGCAGACCTAAACTGAAGTTATTTGTTGAGTCAAAAACCACAAGTAAGCCGTTGGAGAAACCTGTTGTTGAAAAAGGAAAAAATAACAAAACTCAAAAGGTTTGTCTAACACCTGCCACCTGCACGCAGTCAGTAACTATAGTGAGTCTGAAAGGAAAGTGGACAGGTCTAATCTGTTAGTCTAATCTCTATTCATCTACCTTGTGTCATTAATGAACCACATCCTCCATTCTGGCTGTCACCATTCATTAAGTACCTCTTTCATCCGCTCCCCCCACACCTCTAAAGAAACCATGCTCTCCACAGAATATGGAAAAACACAAACTGCTATTAAAAAAAAAAATCCCCCACCAAACCACTGGATCCTGAATCCAAATCCTGGATGTAAGAAACATTGAGATAACCAGAGAGAGACGCACATGAATGGTTGAAGGAGGCATCCATTAAGGAGGAAATACACGCAACCTGTGCAAGCGATAACACAAGAGATTTTCACGCTCAATTAGGGAGCTTGAAATCACTGTGGTTTCATGGCATGACTGAGAATTCAATTTTCTGTAAGAAAACAAGAGCCTGGGGCCAAAGCCTCAAAATGGAGATATTCTGCATCACTTGACAAATTGTTCAATATGTTGTGACAACTAAAAATCACAGATGAAATGGTCAATTCAGAGCCAGTCTACCAAGTGAGAGCATTGACAGTCCACGCAATTTACTTCAAAGTAGGCTTATAAACCAAATTATACAGTCAATACTACTGGCCAAAACAAAGAAATGCAATCAATTCTCATTACATTTGTATTCAAGACTGGATTAAAGGGTCCATCTTTAAATCAGTAAAGCTCTTTATTAAACTTCTAACTGCTTCGGCAGGCTGCAAACACAGTCTTCCCACACTCCAAAAACACACAGACACAAAAAGCTGTGACAGTACCGCACTGGTTAGATGTTGCAGCTTATGCTTATCTAAAGTGCAGCACATTCATTACATCAAGTCCATGCTGCCTTTCAGATATTTAGTCACACTGAAGGGCTCAAGGAACTAAGCCAGAGTAAAATCTGATACATAACAAATGTATAACTGCCAACAAAATGTGGTGAGCTGATCTAAGACAGATCCAACCCACAGAACCCAGTTTCCGTCATGCACGGTGGGTTTGTGTAGATCGGTGCAGCAGAGATGAGATGGAAGAGCTCTCATACCTCTGGGATCATCACTGACTGGGGCTGCCAAAGTGAAGCAAAAGCAAGATTTAAAAGGCCAAACCCGCACCTTTCCTCTGGCAGAATGAAACTAAATGGAGCTGAAATCTGAACATGCAAGGCAACTACTTATGGTCATAGTTTCTTTGTCCTGGAGGCATACATACACACCTTTGTTTCTTGACTTTGGCACACAGAAGGATAAGATTATGAAAAGGCATGCGAGTCAGAGTGGAAACATTACTGTGAACCTGGCATCACAGAGGACACATTTAATAACACTGCTCACTGAATCTAGGTCAAACATAATGTACCTTTACAATAGCCTCAGAGTTTATGAGACAGTCTTATAACAGCTTCTACACATGCTCACCCAGAAGTGTGCGTGACAGTTGACGACCATGGTTCGCTCAATCAGGTCATCGGGGCACTCCAGAAGGTGATGGCCAGAGACTACGCCAGCGTTGTTGATGAGTATGTCCACCTCTCCCACCTCTCGACGCACCTTCTCAGCTGTGGAATACACACTTTCGCGCTTTCCCACATCACACACATAGGTATAGACCTGTGGCTGGAAAGGGGGGACTTCCTCTACGCCTCCAACAGGTCCTGATGGTGGACAAGAGGGGAAAACAGATGATCAATGAAATGCAGTTGTTTTTTTTCTGTCAAAATCATAAGTATGACATGGTATAAAAATGCAGATATCATAATTTTATATTTGAGGTCTCCTTATAAATCATCGCTTTACTCCTTTCAGTTGCTTTACGTGGATGTTCCCAGTTTTCCTTTAACGGCAATGTTAACGTTTAGTGGTCATGTGTTTGTATGCTGGTCATATCTAAATTATTAAACGAATTTAAGTAGATTTTTTCAGCCAGATTTGCATGCTTCATTCTTAAAATGAAACTTTTGAAAATCTGAGACTGTGTACAGTTTAGATGAAAAGACTGCATGCTTACATTTTTTTTAAAAATCGGTTTGTTCACTGTAACGCTGATCGGGATTAAAACGCGAATTAAGACCATGATGGCAAATCCCAAAAGCTGCAAAGAAAACACTCTCACCGTCTTTGTTTATGGGAGTGTCCAATTCATGGTATATCTGGCGCACCATCTCCGCAGTCTCCTCGTTGCTTTGGCTGTTTATGTCCCATAACACCAGTATCGCTCGCCTCCGGGCGAACTCCTTGGCGAACAGCCGCCCGAGGCCGCTTCCAGCCCCGGTGATCACGCACACCTGTCCCGCCACGCTCTTCTCCTTGGGCCGCACAATCCACTTAGCCCCGGCAGTTAGAAAAGCCCAGAGCACCTTCAGAATAACCACGAAGAACTCCGCGATGATAATCATCATCTTGGCCGAGCTTTCTCTCAATTCAGTGTTTCCTTCTTGCAACCTGTCCGCAGCAGAAAGTCAGGGAGACACCGACAAAAACTTGGCTCACAGGAATGATACAAAAACGCTTTTAAAGAACGAGACAAAACCAAAAAAAAAAAGGCGCACGCAGGGCAGAAGCGTCTGAGAGAAGCGGGGGTTCGGATGCTGCTCAGTCAGAGTACAGTGAGTTATGAGCGGCTACTATGAAGCGAACCTCCTACTTCCTCTGCTGCGTCTCCACTCATCCTGAATCGCATCTCATCCGCTATTTATTCAATCCACCCGTCAACGCCGGACCCAGTGGGAGGGGGACCTGAGAGCCTGTCAGAATGAATGTGATGCAAACCTGAAGATTTTTTACACTAATCTGACGCGTTTTTGTACTTTCCTAGTATGTTAAAAAAAATAAAAGGCTGCTGATTCCCACGTGTGCCTTCAATTTTTTTTTGTTTTATATGTAAAGTTTTCATTCATGGCGGGGTGTGGGTTTCTATCAGGAGCGAGCCTTCCTTGGTAATTTGTGGTTAGTGGTTTGGGAATATTCACAAACCCAGAAGCCGCCGAACAGGCCACGCTGGACTTACAGGTCCAGGTCAATGTCCAGCCACACACGCAAACTAAACCATCAGCTTTAACGGGAACGATGACCCCACATCAGTGTACGGTCTTTCTGACAAACGCAAACTAAAGTCAAATCAGTTATGAAACAGCTCAGACATTTTACAGTTTTGCTCGCCGGGAAGCGAAAGCCGATCGATCAGGCAAGCTGCGGATCCGGACAGAGACGGGATCGCTCACTCGTCCACACGCAAACAGAGGACTCCGTCTCTTCCTAATGAAGACAGCCAAAAGACCCTTTATGATTTTAAAAGAAACAAAACAGGCGAACCTGCGGAGCGTCCACTGCGAAAACGCTCTATAACGTCCAACCTTTTCTGCCGGGCTATTGTTTACGCCTCTTCCACGTTGT
Organism: Etroplus canarensis; assembly: GCA_015106775.1. NCBI lineage: Eukaryota > Metazoa > Chordata > Actinopteri > Cichliformes > Cichlidae > Etroplus > Etroplus canarensis. The sequence continues at coordinate 29,580 of VUQH01089851.1, read as the reverse complement.
GCAACCTCATACCTGCAACCTTTCAAGTGTGTTGCCCTTGTTTTGTGGGCGTGTCTGAGAGGCAAACAACTTATAGAAGAATCTTATGTAAATAACAGTTAAAATAAGCCTCACTGTTTGTTTTCTTTTCTTGGAAGTTTTCAAGAGATCAGCAAATACCTGTTGGGCATTGCTGTTGGACTGTTTGATATAATGCGGCTCGTTTGGACTACACATTCGGAAAATAAAGGTATTTGCAACGGATTTTGCATTGGAGACACTAATGGAGACACTTATAGCTCTATCACAATAACTGCTAAGTGTTTAAGACCCTTTTTCAGGGGTGCTCAAACACCCCTAAATTTGATCTTAGCACCCTTAAAAATAAAAAACACTAATGTAGGGATAATATTTTCTGACACCCCCTTCTTGTTATATTATTACACAATCTCATATGACTCAAATCATTCTAAACATGGACTGAGCAGGCTGGCTGCCACAAACAACAGACAGCATGTCTATTCTTCACTCAGAGGCAGCCTACCTGATGCCCCGTGCTGAGTCTGCACAATAAATGTAGGGTTTGTATGAACTCAAAAACTAAGCAAACACAAATCCCTTACCGGCTTGCTTCTTGCACCAGTGTTTGGAGATGCAACCCAGCTTTCCCAGTGCCTGTATTAAATGATGCTACTCTAACTGCTTGATGATTTGGTGGACTGCCCCCATGTGGTTAAGAGACTGAAACGATGCTGTGCACATTTCTCCCCCACATGTGCGTTACTACAATTTCATCTTTAACTTACTTCGGAAAATTACAATGCGGGGCTTAGTGTATACACTCATGGCCATTTCATTAGCTACGCCTGTTCAACTGCTTGTTAACACAAATCTTTAATCAGTCGGTCATATGGCAGCAACTCAGCGCACTTAGGCATCACGGTCAAGACGACCTGCCGAAGTTCAAACTGAGCATCAGAATGGGGAAGAAAGGTGATTTAAGTGACTCTGAATGTGGCATGCTTGTTGATGCCAGACGGGCTGAGTCTTAGTATTTCAGAAACTTCTGATCTACTGGGATTTTCCCACACAACCATCTTTAGGGTTTACACAGAATGGTGTGAAAAAGAGTGGCAGTTCTCTGGGCAAAAATACCTTGTTGATGGAGAACAGCCAAACTGCTTTGGGCTGATATCAAGGCAACAGTAACTCAAGTAACCACTCATTACAACCAAGGTACGCACAAGAGCTCCTCTGAACGCACAACAAGTCGAACCTTAAAACAGATGGCAGCAGCGGATGACCTCACAGGGTGCGTGTGGCCAAGAACAGGAATCCAAGGTTACAATTTGCACGGGCACACCAAAATCGGACCGTAGAAGCCTGAACTTGAAATATTGACCAGAATTTTCCCTTTATAAAGGGTCCACCCTAAAACAGAAATCAGTAATTATTCATTCTGAGTTATTCTTACACACTACAATAGACTATCCAACTAATTATGTTGCTTTTCAAAGTAAAACTGTAACGTGTACCTAACTAAAGAGGTGAAAAGCACTGAATATATTTGCAAACAGCATATCTCTTTATTCATTTCAGTAAAGGTCATTCATCAAGTATTGTTATTATCATCATCACCAGTTCATTAAGTATTATTGTTTTAATAATGTATTCATCGTAAGGCACTGTATACATGACATTCTGATTGGGGTCCGAGCCCCCTCTACAGGTGTAACCCTAGAATCGCCTCTGATTGCAATTAAATTAAAATGTGCATCTGTGTGCATTTGGCCTATACATTGTGAAAAAACGAAATAAAATCAAATAAATAAAAAAAGGGGCTTCAAGCGAGTCTGAGTCATGTTATGGGTTTTACAACCTCGCTGAACATCACAGTGTGTGTTTTATAGCAGAAGCAGAGAGTGGTGGCTCAGACCACTCTGATTCTGATCTGCTAAATGAAGAGTTTGCGCCCTCTGCCGGTCAGATGGGTGCATAACATCACCATGTAAAGTTGGGGAAACGTAGCATTTTAAAGGCACTTAATTTAAAAACAGTATAAAACTTATAATAGTTTCAGAAATGCTGTAAAGTAGGCCGATGTCAGAACACACAGACCACTATAAAGCTGCCATACCTTTAAGGAGTTTGTTGCTGAAATAATAGCGCCTATATATATTCAAGTAACATGGTGATCTAAATTTAGTGACCATTTAGCCAACAGCAATATTAGAAAGGAGAACATGTTTGCTTAAGTTTGTTTTTTAAGGCTTCGCCGGTATTACCTTTGTCTTGAAAGAGACATTTACCCATCAGGCAGTTGGAAAGCCGATTCGTAGAGGTCCTAAACCTTTTATCCCACGCATGCGCAAAGGAAAAGTTCTCTTTCTCGGTGATCGCAATGGCGGACGCAGAGTGAGTGTTTTCCTCTGTGTTAAAATCTTATCCCATCTGGCATTAAAATAGTCTCCGGTGTTAATTTTACATTGTGGAAATGTTGTTTAGTTAGTATACTCTAGAATAGCAGCATTATTGTTAAAGATTGAGATTGTAATTGCTGGTAGGATTACTTTGTAGTGACTGTGTCCGGATAGCTGAGTACAACATGGCTGGCTCTGTAGCATCCGTGGACTTTACAGCCGTCCACTTTCTATGCTTATATAAAGAGAACTAAGATAGTCGTCCCCTATTTTGGTATGTTGTTGAATTTGTGCTGTTTTAAAACTTACCCAGTCACGAAAAGCGGTAGTTAAGTGTTATTTACCTGCGTGGAAGCCGGCAGATCACAGGCTGGCGAGCTAGCAGCGGTGATGGAAGGAGCTTTCAGTGAATCGATTGAGCTGTGCTCGGGGGTGGGGGATATTGCCGACCGATTCGTTCAAGGTGTTTTTGTAACATGAGTCTTTTAATCTTTTAACAGAAAAAAGGTTCCGGCGGTCCCTGAGAGCCTTTTGAAAAGGCGAAAGGCCTACGCGACCATGAAGGCCATGCGTGTCAAGAAGCTGCTGGCTGAGAAGAAGGTAGGAGAGGCTGCATGCAGAGCAGTGTCGGTGTAAGGCTGAACATGTTAGCGATCCAACTCCCTGAACATGCTTTTTTGTTGTATGCAGGCCCGCAAGGTGACCAGGAAACTGATCTACAAGAGGGCTGAGCAGTACCACAAGGAGTACAGGCAGATGTACAGGCGTGAGATACGTATGGCCCGTATGGCTCGCAAAGTGGGAAACTACTATGTGCCAGCTGAGCCCAAACTGGCCTTTGTCATCAGGATCAGGGGGTGAGTAGTAGTAATTTAGCTGTGGATGCTTTCATTCCACAATGTGCTGCCTACTTTCTGAATGAAAATGACCCAGTGTTCATGTTTATACATGGGAGCATGTGGAGCAGCTGAGCGTCATACAGTACTGTGCAAAAGCCTTAAGCTAGATGCTCTTGGTATTTTTTAAAGTGGTCTTTAGCGATAGTTTCCCTGAGCTTCTTGCAAGTCTTTAAAATTTTTCTTTGGACATTGGTTGTGTTTTCACGAATTTTTAGTCCAGTCCATGTACCTGACCATTTTTGCGGGAATGTTTTAAGCCACTTAACACTGACTTATGAATCATTCAAGCTTGAAAACAACACCTAATGCAAGGGGTGAACCAGGGCTGTGTGTATGCATAACAGACAACAAAGAACTAATTTTTAAATTGTATCTTTAGGCCCCTTTTTACCAGCAGCTTATTGAAATAAACCTATTTACATTTCTTTAGTTGAATTACTGAAAAAATGCCAACAATAACAGTTTGACAGTTATAAAATAGTATTTTTGCACTGACAAGGTGATTACCAAAGAGCTATTAGCTGAAAACTGGGCATAGCTCAGCATGATGTGTAGTGTGACCTTAAATTGATGAAACTGGGCAAGTGGAGGTCAAAAGTAGTGGCAGGCCTTTAAAACCCCCCAAAACAAAACCATACTGCAGATAAACAGCATCTGAAAGTCACATGCTTAAGCAATAGAAAAGAAATTCAACAAAGACCTGCCGCAGGACCTGAGAGATGCACCTGGCCCTTCAGTTGATCCATCTGTTGAAGTCTCATCAGAAATGGTCTGTGGAAGGGTGGCTGTCAGGATGCTATTCTTGAGTAAGGAAAATGGTGAGAAAAGGCTCAACTATGCCACATTATTCAAAAACTGGACTGAACCAGTGGTAACGAGTCTTATAGTGTAATAAATGGATCTTAGTATTATTGAAGCAGTGTGGGATCATCATGCCAGAAGATGGAACAAAACGATGGCGACGTCTAAAAGAGAGCTTTTGGAATGTCCTTCAAGGAGCCTGGAGAACTATTCCTGAAGACTACTCACAGGCATTTCAAGAAAGCTTGTCTAAGAGTTCAGTCTGTGTTGAGGAATAAAGCTTATTAGGACTGTACAAACACGAATACTGTATTTCCATTTATATTTGCACAGGTTTTCAATAGATTGTTGCACCTCTTTCCTGTTTTCATTGCAAAATATAAAGAAATGATGGGCAGCTTAAGACTTTTGCACAGTGCTATACACCTGTTGTGTCATTCAATTGTTGTAAATTATTGATGGTAAACCTTTCCTTGGAATTTGAGGAGCTGCTCTTCTGAAGCCATTTTCATTGAAGCAGCACTTTTAAATAGATACCATTGAGTGGTTAATGATGTACACTCTTTCCCCGACTTATCGACTATGGTGATACAGATTTGTAATAAAAGCCAATAATCTTCTGAAACCACTCCAGATACATTACTTAGAAAGTTGTGTCCTGAAGGTAATCCAAACACTAATCCCAATGATTTTTGGCTTTCCAGTATCAACGGCGTGAGCCCCAAGGTCCGCAAAGTTCTGCAGCTGCTCCGTCTGCGCCAGATCTTCAATGGTGTCTTTGTCAAGCTGAACAAGGCTTCAATCAACATGCTCAGGATTGCAGAGCCTTACATTGCATGGGGGTAAGGTTATTATTGGTTGGTGTGTGAAAAGACTAATATTACCATATTCCTGTTGTTTGAAAACAGGGCTGGGGGTTTCATCTGGAATGTGGTTAATGATGCTGAACTTTTTTCCCCATCATATCGACTATGGTGATTACTGACTGTAACTAAGCCAGTTTTGTCTGAAACTACATTCCATAATGGTACAAAAACAGTATGCTGACAAGCTGTGTGTTCATGGCTTTCTTGTTATAATTATGTTTTTCTCCAAATAACCAGAAGCTGTTGTGGCCTGGCATTTAATACGCTTAAGTCTTGGAGATTATTCATTTAACATTAACATTTTTTGACATTTAAAGTCAACACAACTAGGGTACAGTTTAACAATTTACATAAAAATAGCACAGCGTCAGACTAAATAGTAGGGGGTGAGAGTGTGTCTGCATTGAAAAAAGGTTTAATAGGTAGATGTAAAAGATGAAAGGAAAATGTTTCTATGTTTGACACCATTGTGTGGAGCTGTAATAAAATAAATGACTTCATCTTCACTAAAACAAAGGCTAACAGCTCTGTGGATCTGCACATTACGTAATGCAGACATATGTTTTACCTTAGATTTCTGGTGGTTGCTTTGTCACCTTAAGGCTTTTGGTTCTTGAGATTTATGCCATTTTGTAGTTCTTTTACTTGGAGAACTGTTGCTTGGGCATACTTTTATGCTGTCATTTACATGTAAGGTTTGTCTGGCTGCATCTCAGTTAAACTACTGATGCTTCATATTTCAGTGAATCTCATTTGTAACACTGTAGTTGGTCTGTTACATATAGTGAAGCAGTCCATAAAATGACAGCATTTATGCCACAGTGGTAATGTTTTTTTTTTTTAACTGTAGATTGAAAATTCATGACATGCTGGTGAGTGATTTCATGATCTTACTATGTTGGCATACGTGCTGATCAGCCCTTGAGCAGAATTGTGCAGAGCAATTAAGAGCAATTAATTATTAACTAAGCAAATGCATGCTTTGATATAACACAAAAAACCACTTGATAGATGCATAAAACAGTGGTCCAACATCCTGACAGAAGTCTCAAAGCTGCAGAAATATGAATAGTGAACATTCAGATTTAAAACAGGATTCATAATTTTGTGAACTGGGTCTTTAGCCTCAATTTGAAGTGTCAATTTTTTGTTTCCAGGCAAAACCTATAATCTAATCACAAGGTTTTTTATATATATATATAGATTTTGGATCATGTTTCTGCCTTAAAACTGTCATAATCTTTTGGCCAAATCGCTCACTAGTACTTGGAAATAAATCAAAGAGGCCAGGCTTGAAGAGTTAAGATTTGAGCTCTTAATGTTTTCATATTTATAAAGCAACATTTTGTACATTTATTTTAAACTAAATTCACTGGAAGAACTCATGTTATATCTCTTTTGAAGGCTTAGACTATAATTGAAGTATATATGGAAAACTGTCTGCTGTGAACTTAGATTGATCAGACTTGACTTAAACTCTTGTTATAAGCTGTGACTTATGCTTTCCCCAGATACCCCAACCTGAAGTCTGTGCGCGAGCTCATCTACAAACGTGGCCATGGCAGGATCAGGAAACAGCGCATTGCCCTCACAGACAACGCTTTGGTGGAGAAGACCCTTGGTATAGAAACCTTATATGTAACATTTAATAAAGTACATAGGTGCATACATGAGGGATGAAGATTTTTAGAAGAAAAACATGTATTGATTAGTATAAAGTAGTTAACATGGAGTTTAATTCCTTAGGCACATTTAATTTCAGGAAAAAAGTACTTGCTTCTGAGTTTCTGAGTTTGAAAAGACTGTTATTCTTTGCTGCTACAAAGTGGTGTTTGAAAGTAAAGATGCATGACCTGATAGTATACTCTTCAGATTAAGGCTTGGCACTTCATGTGGTTAATGATGCACATTTTTTTCCCCGTCTTATCGACTTTGGTGAAAAAAAGCTGAAAACTTAGCCAGTTGTGTCTGAAACCACATGCCAGTTTAACATGACTTAACCAGGAAGATATTTTTAGTTGATAATGAAGAATTACTTTGTGCTAGAAAAGATTAGAATCATCAGGGCTCCAAGCACAATAACATCTGGTGGCTTGGAAATGAGTCCTGTAAATTGAGTTAAGAGGAAAAGGTCCAGTTTTCCAAAGCATAGTTTGATTCTTAGATTATCTCAGTTGGTAAAAACATGTTAAAATAATTCACGTGAAATGGTTACATGTAAAAGCTAGTATGGGGTTGGATGTATTAAACACTTTTTCATCTGTAGGCAAATATGGCATCATCTGTGTTGAGGACCTCATCCATGAGATTTACACAGTTGGAAAGAACTTCAAGCCTGCCAACAACTTCCTGTGGCCCTTCAAGCTGTCGTCTCCACGTGGCGGTATGAACAAGAAGACCACACACTTCGTGGAGGGGGGAGATGCTGGCAACAGGGAGGATCAGATCAACAGACTGATCAGGAGGATGAACTAAAGTTGTGGTGAGTTGCAGTAATGTTTTGTAGATGCTTGGAGTAGACACATTAGATGTGGTTAATGATGCATATTCTTTTTTCCCCATCTTATCGACTATGGTGAAAACCACCTGTTAATAAGCCAACAATGTCTGAAACCACATCTTTGGCAATAAAGCTTCAGATCACGCATTAGGGGATCTTTCAATCTGATAAGGATTAAGTAACATGAGGACAAATCTGTTTCAGTTTCAACAACATGGATACATTTTAAGTTTATGGCAATGGTTTTATTAGAGATGTGTTGCTATGACTTGGTATAATGTCAGCATATTGTATACCATCTATAAGAACCTTTTACTTAATTGACAAAATAATCCATTGGATATTGTTTAGTATCTGGAACCTTATGTTTACTTTGTTCATTTATCAGTTTTTTTTCTTTTTTCCCAGGTTTTCTAAAAGACTCAAAATGTACAATAAAATGTGGATTGAAAAAAAGCATTCCTGGTCCTGTGATTCATTTGAACAAATTGCCGTCTCAAGGATGTTATTTGCATTTTAGCTGTGTGCTATATTAAAAGTATGTTATAAAATGCACATCTGAAAATATAAAGGTATGATTTTGCATCACACTTCAAGCATTTTGCGAAAGTCTTGAAGTACCCCTCTTTCGTCAATTGTTGTTTCCCAAAAAATAGATTTTATTGTATTTTTTTTAAAAAGTGGTCTTGAGTAATAGTTCTCCAGGTTTCATAAAGGTCCTTCAAAGTTTTTCTTTGGACATCAGCTGCTTTTTTTTTTTTTTTT
>VUQH01089851.1:0-16279 GCA_015106775.1 Etroplus canarensis | reverse complement strand
GATGTTGATATCATTTGGCATCATTGCCCCTGATCATGCCGTTTTGACTGGCTATTATTGGCAATATCGGGACTATGCCGGGAATGCAACTGGAATTGCACGTGATGAACGGAATTTCAACGTCAGTTCACCACCAATAAAACGTCTTTCATCGTCACAGTATTGAATTGGTGGCAATGCTGAAACTTCATGGTCCAGCTTTTCCTTTGCTAACGAGTATGGATCCACACCTATTACACCTATTTTCTCATCGTATCTCTTTCTATCCTCCATACTTAATGATTCTACATAGTCTTTCTCCTTTTGTCTTTCCATGATTTTGATCACAAGTCGAATCCGACATCAAAACAGTTTAAAATTCGTGGGGGAGATAAACAGCAGTGTGTGTAAACAAGTACAGCTTGCCAACAAAGATGACGTTGCTAAGGAGGTCACGTGACAAAAAAGCGTGTCTGTGGGAACTATGTATATCCATCTGTAAAATCCATCTCTATCTACAGATAGTGTGCTAGCAGTGTCATCCAGAGATGGCCCAAAAAGAAGAAATGGAGGGTTGTGGAGTTGGCCAGCCTGAGCGCACATTTTAATCACACTGAAAGGTTTTAGGGGGATTTAAAATGAGCAGCACATGCAAGGAACCCTTTTTTAAAGATTTCGCAGATGAAAGAACTTAGGACTGAAAACAGCCAAACCAATACAAGAGACTGTTAGGTAGTTACACAAGGGTAAACACTTATTTCCACTAAAGCTAGATTCCAATGCCAGGCATAATTATACGAACAGAAAAGAATAGCATATTAACTACTCCAGTATTCACTAGAATAGTAAATCTCTTCATTTTTTGCTTTTTTTTTAAATAATTGGAAATGCAAAGTTTTTTTGTAATGTCGTTCAAGTAATACACACACACATGGGACAATGGCTTTGGATTTCTTCAATAGCCCTTCTCTATATTACTTCTTTTCTTCAATAGACTGTGACAAAATGTAGCAAAATGTTAATATGTTTGTTTGTTGGTTTGTTTTTCTTTAATGAAATTGATGATGCTTTGAACAGCCAGTTATATTAAGCTTTAAAGTATGTAGTTATGCATAAGTTTAATTGAAGTGAGATGCATCATGTTTATCGCACTGTTAGAAATGAAATAAAGATTCAGTTAATGCACCACTACAATAATTTCTTTCTTCCTCCACACTATTGCTGGAGAGTTGGTCCCATCAGTAAAGGCTAGCTGCTAATATGCCTTGAAAAAATAAAACATATCAGCAGCACTTGTAGGTTTAATTTTAAACTTGCATCTCTTTCAACAACAAATAAAAAGGCAAACTATTTGAAATGGGTAACTTGTATATAGATGACACTGATCAGTTATTTCTTAGTACATAATGCAGTAAATTTTATTTCATGCTTTTATTTTTAAAACATTTATAATTTTTATAAACTGAGATATAAACAATAAAATATACAATTCTTCCACTGGGATTAATAAAGTATTCTGATTCTGATTCTGAAATAGTATGACTTGAAGAAAAAATGCAATACCTGGCTCACTCAACAAATACATAATGGGACAAATATTCCTTAAGGACCTTAAGAAAACTGCATAAATGAATGCCTGCAAGCCTCAATGAACTGAAGCAACATTGTAAAGAAGAGTGGAGCAAAATTCTCCATAACAATGTGAGAGACTGATAGTCATACAGAATGCCATTACTTCAAGTTATTGTTGCTAAAGTCTTCAAGTTTTAAAACTTCCCTTTTCTGTATGTTGCTGCTGATTGGGTAACACTTCTGACATGCTCACCAACCTGTTGGACAACATTGCATGTTGTTTCGCTGAAACATGTCGATCAACCCAACGTTCCCCTGTTAAAATCACTTGTCAATGTTTGGACTAGTCCACATCTGCATTTTTGCAATGATTGCCTTTTAGACTTTTCAGAGTGTTAGTTATCATCTGACAAGGACCATAGATCTCCATGTCACAACATTATTTCAGCTGCCAAGCGGCTAGTCCAAGCCAGGTTACCTAAAAAAATTCTGGCCTGCGGTAGCTAATCTGCCTCTTCCAGCTTGTGTCTATCTGTGCCACAATACATCACAGTTATGACTCCCCAGTACCACAGTGGGCGGGCACCATTAAGCTGGATGGATGTGGGAGCAATGCCAGTCAGGGACTGCCATATGAGCCTCTCTTTTCTGCTTTCTCTTCCAGCTTGGTGCCCTTTAATGGGCACTTAATATGGCTGACAAATTTACAAGGCATTTAAAAATGACCCAGTCAGCCAGTCAGCAAAGGGAAGAAGAGGAGGAGGAATGAGAAAGAGGAAAGAGTGTCTAATCTCATTTTCTCTTGCCGACCAGTGCAATAAACATGCTAGATATATATCAGAGCCGTGCCTTGGGATGAGCAGGCTGTATGTGTGTGTGCATGTGTGTGTGTTTAGTGTGCATACTCTGCCTCCCTGGTACAAATAATTCACCCTGAACACCTGTCAACATGAGTCACGACACCAGAGAATTCCTGCAATTGAGCACATCCAACTAATTGGTGGCAGCATGCCAGCCATCCCCCTCTTCCTCTCTTTCTCTCACTCCCTCACTGCATCTCTCCTTCTTACTGACACTCTTTCTTTCACACATATTTATTCCTTACATCTTACTCCTCCTCCACTCCGCCCCTCCTTTCACTGTCATTTTTTTCCTCCTCATCTATTTTAGCATAACATTTATGGATGAATGGTTTAATACTGGTTATCAAACCCATCATTGTAATCGCATCTCTAATTACGCTTAATTAAAACAGTCTAATGGCTGCTGCTGAGTTGGTTTTTGAAAGCGAATCAGCCGCTCTTTTCTCTCTCTAGAATTCCTCCCCTGACTTAGCATTCTGTATACTCTCTCAACACCTCCGACAACCAATCAACTCCAAATCCTCTACCCAGCTCTTGTCAGGTCGTTAATTAAGCTCCCGAAGTGCCTAATGATTAAGATAACGCAGCAATCTAATGGTGAGCAGGCTCTTTCCTCCCTCTTCTTTTTACAGCTTTCGATTATAGCACCCTTGAGGTGTTACTCAATCTTGATGAAATGCAGACAATTGACAAATCAGTTGCTTTGAGCCAGGGCTTATTACCCTGTTGCATATTCATGAGTTGTTTGGGGAAGAGTGGGGTGATTTTTAATCAAAGTCACAGAAAAGGCTGACGTGCAAGCGGAGACCCTCTGCACCCCACAAACCCTCCACCCACCCTCACCCACCACCACCCTGCTTCTCACCACCTTGCTGTGAATAACATGCATCATTCATTGGATTTAGCTCACATTTGCTTGCATGCAGCTGGCAGTGGAAGGTGTATGTGTGTGTGTATCAATGTGAGGGCTTGCTTCAAGGGGCTTTGGGCAATTGGAGGTGCCACATGGTCAGACCAGATGTTCTGGTTTCTTATGTGCACAGCTCATCAAAAACAACAACCGGTGCCACTATTGGGCCCCTGCTATCCGGTAAGGCCAGCCAACCCATCTGCTTCCTCCCTGCCAGGCCCAGTGCATTATGGGTCCTGGCTATTTCTCTGATGCATTTTCAGCTTCCAACCTGTTTTGTGTGTGATGAGAGAAGGGCTGTCAGTGCATCCACATCTGCAATAACTCTTCCGTGGGACTGTGGTAACCATAAATACAATGAAACACAAATGAAAATATATATGCATTTTGAGGTAGGTTTTAGTAAAATATGCAATGTACAGGCAACCAAGGTATGCCAGAGTATTAACTAGTTATTATAAATGCATAAACAGTGGCAGTGGTTAGCCATAATCAACCAGGCTTATCCAACCCACAAAAGCAGCATCCAGTAGCACTAAATGTCATGTATTTACCTCTGGTTACATTCTATATTCGTGACTGAATGTAGTCTCAAGTGTGCTTTTATATATTACTGTAAATGGCAGACTGTGACTCAAGGGGTAGAGTTTGTTGCCTTAAGATCTAAAGTTTGGTGGGTTGATCCCTAGTTCCTCCAGTCAACATGCCGAAGTGTCCTCGGGCGAAACACTGAACCCCAAATTGCTCCCGATGCATTCATGGCGGTGTGAATGTGTGTGTAAAAGGTAAATGTGCTTAAAGGCATATAGATCACTGTATGAATGGGTAAATGAGACTTGTAGTCAGAAGCGCTTTGAGGGCTCAGATAGAGTAGAAAACACTATATAAGTACCAGTCCATTTAGCAATAATTATCACGACAAAGACAGTTTCAGCTGGTCTCCAAAAGTGATAACATATTGTAGATAATAAAGAAAGTATATAAATAACCAAGTGTTGTATAATCACACGTGTCCCCTGTTCCCTGTTCTTGCTATGAAATTATCCTTTCACACTCAAGCATAAGAAGGTAAAATGTGATGCTTTGTATAACTGATACCACCTTTCCAACAAAAGAAAACGTTGCTCAGCACCATTCTGGATTTGTATTTCTGCTATTATTGTCTGACAGTGATGAGCAGGATGTGAGATTATTTTGTGTTACCCCTATATAACTTCTACCTAGACATCGAGATGTTTGCAGAACAGCAGGAGTAGAACAAGAAACAGAAGATGAAGTGATTTTCAATCTGCTGGTGAAAAATTTGAGGGCGCATCCATGCGTGGGTGTGAGAGATAGTTTGACCTTCATACATTTCTGAGCGTATGAAACACAACCGAATGACTTTTTACTTCCTTGGGCTATTAGAGTCCTTAAAATTCTATCCAACTGCTCAACCTCTCACCTACAACAAGAAGTTGTGTTGCACAGATAAGCTCATAAGTCATACTGTGTTCCAATACATGTTGCACTAAATCCTTGTTTCTCCAGGTTGCATGCAGCAATCCTGCTCAAGCATTGTGCAATTTGTTAACACTCAGACTGTGTCCTCCTTTAGCCTTCTTTTCTTTGGTTCTCATTTTAAAGGCAAGCCACAGTTTATTGTTATGTATGTATGTCTTGCTATCATTAGCACTTGGTGGATGTTAGCTTCACCTCAATAAGCTGAGCCATAACCACATTTATTATTGTTGTACAGCGACCTGCAGTATTATGATGACTAATTGGACTTGGATGGTTTGAAATAGCTGGATAGGATATTTTAATGCTATTGAGTTTAAAAGATTGAGGATGTGTCAAAATATGCACATACATAGGTCTGTGTCTCTTTGGGTCTACATTACCTAGCAAGGTAAACATCTTACCATAGGCAAACTAGCCCAAAATGAAGTCATTTTTCTGAGTTTCGCTGCTGATCATTCAGGTTTTGAGATTTCAGGTTTTAAGATTAAAGTGCAGACAGCATCTCTGGGGTTTACAGAGAATGTCTGAAAAAGTGAAACTTTCCAGTGAGTGGCAGTGCCTTGTTGATGCTAGAGGTCAGAGGAGAGTGACCAGACTTCTATGAGCTGCTAGGTAGGCAACAGTAACTCAAATAACCACTCATTACAACCAAGGTATGCGAGCATCTCTGAATGCACATTGAACCTTGATGCAGTTGCACTGCAGAAGCAGAAGACCGCACCAGGTGCCACTTCTATCAGCTAAGAATAGGAAACTGAGGCTACAGTTTGCACAGGTTTACCAGCACTGGACGATACAAGATAAGAAAAACGTTGCCTGGGCTGATGAGTTTCAATTTCTGCTGAGCATTCGGATGGTAGGGTCTGAAGCATGGTTCCATTCTGCCTTGTATTAATGGTTCAGGCTCCTGATGGTGGTGGTGTAATGATGTGGGAAATACTTTGTTGGCACACTTTGGGCCTCTTAGTATCAGCTGAACATCATTTAAACACCACAGAGTATTGTTGCTGACCATGTCCATCCCTGATAACCACAGTGTACCCATCTTCTGATGGCTGCTTCCAGCATGTCACAAAACTCACATAATCTCAAACTGGTTTCTTGAACACAACAGTGAGTTCACTGTGCTCAAATGGCCTCCACCATCACCAGATCTCAGTCCGATACAGCACTTCTTGGTTCTAGTGGAATATGAAATTTGTTTCATGGATGTGCAACCAACAAATCTGCAGCAACTGTGTGATGCTATCATGTCAATATGGACCAAAATTTCTGGGGATTGTTTCCAGCACTTTGTTGAATCTGTGCAACAACATGTTAAAGGGGTTCTGAGGTCAAAAGGTGATGAATATTTCTCTACAGTATACAAAGGTGTTAATATATTAAAATACAGCAATTAAAAACATTTGCTAAGCAGCAGCCACGGACATCACTAACAACAAAAACGCCACAGTGGTGAAAGCAAAATGTCAAGTAACAATAGCGCAACTAGGAAAGCTTTTTTGGTACATGATAGCATGCCAAATGCAGTGTTACACCTGTGAACTGTTATTGATCTGTGGGGGTTATTTTCTTCACTGTGCCAGTTAAAGTTTGTGGGGGAGCCAACTGAGCAACTCTCTGCGATCTGGATGCCAAGAATGTGTGTGATTTGAGTGGTCCATCCCCTGCCTGCTCAGAGTAGATCAAGGACTCAGTGCAGCTGTGTTGCATAATGTTTTGGTCACTTTCTTTATGAAGGCAGATCAATTTAATCCCCCCTACATCTCTCTATAAAATAGTGGTTAAAAAGTTGTTTAAAATCATATTCTTAATTTCCAAAGGAATTAAGGATAGCATTTCTTCTTTTTGTGTCTTTGTGTTTTTCAAGTGTATTGTTTGATGTTGGTGTTTATCTGTTATTTTTCCATATTTTCCATAGGCTTAGAGCATTGCAGGTTAAATATCAATAACTCAAGAGACAAGAGAAACCACTGAGTAGTTTAAACATGGCTTTGTCATGTTATTATGATACACCAGGATATTTAGAAATCCTAAGGATATCGTTGTGGTTTTCAATACTTTTTTTTTAAAAAAAAAAACAATGTTCCTCTTCCTATTACACTGATACCTAGCTGCTTTATTGACATCATGTATTACAGTGCACTGTGTGAAAACTATACCAGTCTTCTAGTGGAAAATTCAAATGAGCTCAGTGAGCTGTGGAACATCGTGACTGCAGGTAATAAAGCATTTACTGTGTTGGAGTGCTTTGGGTTTAGTTGCTGGTAAAGATGAGTCAAGCAACATAGGTGAAGCTCTGTGAACTATTTGCATCTAGAAAGTTGCAGGGTAATACATTAAAATGGACTTCTGTTCAGCTCATTAATGTATCTGTGTCCAATACAGCAACAAATGTTGAAATAATTTGTGAAATAAGATAGGGGTGTCCCTAGCTACTAAATGGCTGACTAAAATGAAAATTTAGACTCATTAATTAGTCCAAATCTAAAAAAAGACAGCGTTTTTCGAACACAAGTGATGATAGTAGTAGATTATCGCCAGTGTGACCTTACTGAATGTAGTTGTGCAAAGCTATGAGTGGTTATATGTCAGTTTATTCTGACACAGTGTTCTTACAATATTAATTTTAATTTTACAAGATGAGCTCATCAGTCCCACCTCCTACTCAGCTCATTTACAACTTCGATTATGGCTGTTCAGTGCATAGAGAGCAACATAAACTGCAGCCAAGGGTGGTGACAGCTGGCTCACCCAGCAGTGAACCAGTGTTGTGTGAGTGCAGGGATGATATCAACAAATACTTTAATAAAACAGTATTTTTGGTCACAGCTAGTGAAGGGAAGGGAAGATGAATTGTTTAGTCAGCTTATCCCTAACAGCAATAGCTACAAATATTTCTATTACTTTTTTCAACACAAATATCCTCCTGACATGGCAGGAAGGTAGGTGAAGGCAGCCATGTGGCAAAAAAGTGAGACTTAATTGAAAAAACCCTTTCTCTTCATGACTTCAAGGGGCTGAATTAAAAAAAAAAAATACACACTTAATCAACAACGAAACAAGTTTATCATGAAACTGACTGTTCGCAGTGAGTACATTATTTACAATCTGCAGTTTCCCTTGTCCCCATCTGTCTGTATGTTATCCTCCACCTGCCCTGACTGAGCTACCTTTTATCTTCTGTTCTGGTGGCTTGTGCAACTACACTCTAGTTGCAAATCAAGTTAGACCAGAATCAGAGTGCAACTGTTGTCCTTGTAAACTGTTTTATTTTAGTATTTGAATTGAGGTTAGCATATAAGTCATATACAACAAACCAAAAGTAGTTTTGAATAGCTGAGGGGATTTTAAAAAACATTACACAGGGCCAGTTTTGAAAAGGGTTTATTCACTAAGCTGATGTTAGAATTACAAAATCTTTTAATAAAATCTGCTCATGTCCCACACACACATATTAATAAGATGGATTAATGCTTTTTATCCCAAAAGTTAGGAAATTAATGCTCTACAGTAGCCAAAACATGAAAAATATCTTTACTCAATGAAATAAATGCAATTTAAGAAAAAGCTTCAAAAGTTTAAAATCACACAAAAGAAAGAACTCAATTTAACAGAAAACACAAACAAAATGAAGGGCTCAGTAATGGGTTGCTTTCATGTATATATATATTTGGATTCATTAATGCCACCACTTTTGTTTTTTGTATTATTGCAAGCACACAAATTTGTGATTTTATATTAAATTCAACAGAACAGGATATACTTTCATATTGAAAAGTGCCACTCAGCAATTGGGCGTCTGGTTTTAACCATGTTTTTTTACCTGCTCTACCTGCTCTACTAAAACGCATCCTTCGTGTTGATTTGTCTTTATATGCTTCAGTTTTCCCTTTACACGCATTATTAACCTCCAGAACCTGTAGAATATGTGCTGCTCAGTGCTACTGGATTATATGCTCTTTTTGTAAGCAAGCTCTCTAGCTCACATATAAATCATTAATACACTTCTAAATCACTTGTAAATCCATCTGACAATAATACGAGAAAACTCTGAATCAGAATTTTAAAAAAGAGAAGAAGGCATCAATTATTCACTTTTCTCCCCATAATAGGATTTCAGTACGTCTGCTGTTTGCTGTTTTTTGCATGAAGTGAATTCATTGATCCGTTTTCCTTGATAACTCATTCTCTTTATTCTTTCGATATGGCACTGCTGTCACTCCCTTCACCCAATCTCACATTTCTATATCCACTGGAAGCCTCCTTTCTTCTCACTGTTTGTCTCTCTCCATTTCTGTCTTTCTCTCTTTCTGCAAAGATCAGAGGGCGAAAAATAAAACAGGCATCCCAAACACAGCGTCCTGTCTTGCTTTGCCATTCAGTCTAGATCAAAAGCATAAACATGCCACATTATAATAGAGATAATCTCCTGCAGATATGCTGAATATTCTTTTTTCAATGATAGAAGTTTTCCATCCTGGCAAAGATAACATCATTGTGTACACTTTGGGAAAACTCAGCTTTTAAAAGTTGTTTTTTTTGCCATTTTATGCTTGTTTCAGTGTGATAAGTGTATTCAAATGTTGATGAGTGTGTGTGTGTGTGCACACAGAGACAGGACGTTTTGGTGTGCCAGGGCTTTGTCTCCACCTTCTGCTCCCAGAGGCCAAACGATAGCTTTACACACAAAGGGGTGAACCATTAGCCTGAGGATAGAGTTAGAGACAAAGATAAGGAAAGCTATTCTGTGTGTACTGTGGAACTGGGTGATAAACCGTTTGAGAAATTCTTTTACCCTTTAGTCTGTGTGCATGCAGCTGAGTTTTGTGCATGGTAACAGCCCGTATGTATAAATTCTCTACACAAAAGACTTTCAGAGATGACACCAACACACCAAACCTAGCCAAGCAGGATGTGGTCTGGGCTGCCTCAGCTGGCATCTGCCTGCAGCAGTTGGCAGAATTTTTTACTTTGCTCTGTTGACATAGCTTTTGCATGGTGTGCACAAAGTTCAGCAAAAAAGGAAGACAAGTTAGAAAAAGTGCCAGCGGTGCCGCTTCAAAATCTGCAGATGCATGTCCGGGCTAAGACCTTGTGATCAGTTATGTTGAAAAACCTACAAGGAAGGACCGATGTTTTTGATTATGTTTTTTTTTTTAATTTAACTATGCCAACAATATTGCTCTAAAATGAAGAAAACAGCAGATGCTTCATCAGGAATGTCATCTAATCATGGCAACAGCAAGTTCACACTTGTTTTCTTTTAGAGTTAAAATTTTTGAGAACAGCCAGATTTTCTTTGCCAGGTCAACGTCTGACAGCAGAGGTGATTCTAGGATCAGACCTTTAGAGGGGGCTCAGCCCCTGATCAGAATGTCATGCATACGATGCCTTGCAGTTAGTACAATGATTTAACAACAATACTTAATGAATTGGTTTTAATACCATGAGTTATACACCACAAAATAATTTTGTGGAATATGCTACTTGCAAACATATTCAGGTGTTTTCATCTCTGAAAACCTCAGTTCAATTAGGTACACAATTACTTTCTAACTCTCCCTAATTAGTTGGATGGTCTATAGTAGCATTTAAGAATAATTCAGAATGAATGATTGCAGATTTCAATATAATAAACCTGTTTTCGGTTGGACCCTTTAGTTAGTTAATGAAACTTGAAACGAAGACTTAGTGAATGCCAAAACATTTTCAATTTAAGTTAAATATCAGTAGCAAAAAGGAGAAATGTGCACAACATTGCTTCAGTTTCTTAGCCACATGGGGGAAGTCCACCAAATCATTGAGCAATTAAAGTAGCATTATTCAATAAAGGTGTTGGCAAACCAGGCTGCAACAACTAAAATATGTTGTGGTGAAAGTCTGGAAAGGACTTGAATAGGAAAGTACAGCTAAAACTCTGATCTTCTCCCATAGTCCTCTTTTGATCTCACACACAAACGCCTTCAGTGCACAGCAAAAATAAATGAACTGGCCTTGCTCGCCCAGTGCTTTTGGAGGAGACTGTACAGCTGCTAACTGGTGAGGCGAATCTGAACTTTAAACTTTGATGCCAGTGTTTTTGAAGTCTCTTTTTTGTGTACCAAACTGTTTAGTACCAGTGTTCTTGTCCCCCAGATCAAAATATACCTCTTGAATCCCTGCTGCTTGAGTTTGCTGCTCTGCCTCTGTGTCTTCATTTATCTGGTCTGCACTCTCTCTCACCTGCCAGATGTAACACCCCCCCCCCAAACTGGGAATCTAAACAAATAACACATATTGTTAACTCTGAAAGTATTTGAGTTAATATGTTTAGAATATCCAGGGGTAAGGCAATTTTATCAGAAAATTTTGCACTTTTACTTGCATTTCAGGTAATGCTTGTTTTAAATCTGCACCACTGATTTGTGTCACGAAATTCCCTCTTCAACTTCTTTCAGTCTGGATTGTAGCTTTTGCCTTTTCTGCTGCTTCAGCCAAAGTGCGTAAAATCTAAAAGAACGAAAGTATCGCTGTTACAGTTTGCCAGTTTAAACTGCATTTGAATGAACTGATCAGAACGTGTGATCAATGACTCCATAAAAAATAACAAGGATTCTCACAGAGCAAACTGTGGCCTGAAATAAGAACAGTCAAAAATGTAAGCAGGAAGCAAAACTGAGCACAATGCCATCTTAATGATATCATTATACTTTTTATTTGCTCTCACGAGCTTTTGTTTATCTAAGCTGAAAACAACTATAAAAACAGCGTTAACCCATCTGAAAACCTAACTGCACGAGTGCCTCAAAGCAGTCAGTGACCTGAAATACTTGTGCTTTTTACCATTTGAAAATCTCTTCTGTAGGCTTCAATTATGAGATTTAAAGAGACTGTGTATTTTATAGAGAGGTTTAGGTACTGTGAATTTGAACTAGGGGGTAATTGATCTGGAATTTAGTCAAAAAGTAATATGTCCTGTCTCTATATTAGAATGAATTAGTTGCATTGAAACCATTTTACAAATGTATGAATATAAAATCCATATTCATAAACATCTAAAGGTCCCTGTTACCTATATTGAAAGGCCCTGGTGGTAAAGCAAGGGCTCTCAGGGACAATAAGCTCTTTGCTATGCTATTAATCCTGGCCCTGTTTTTTGCCTATTGTCAAAGCTGCCATGTTTGAACAGTGCTGTTGTCTTCTCTGTGTTTGCTCATTTAGGAACAAACATTTGCCCGAGCGCACTGCTGCTGCCACAAACAAGCTCTCCTAGGAAGTGTTATTAATAGGATAATTAAGCAGACGGTAATGAGCTGGATTATGCCTAATTATGACAAGATTTGTTTTGGCATTTTGTCTTGTAAGGAGCCAGTGAAGTGGTAAAGTCTACCTTGGAGTTCATTATGCTGATGTGCGTGCACCTGAGTGCACAGGACAGGCATCAGGAACCCAGGTGGGGGAGTAGGGCATAGGGAGATGCCATGTGTGCCAGCACAGATAGCATGGCAGCGGACATCAGTGTTGTCTGGCTGCCTCCCTAACTGGCTGGTTGGCAGTGCAACAAGCTTTGACCCCTGAGATGCTGCCAGGCTAAGAGACCAACATGTGCCAAGTGCTAAGCTGCAGCTGTCCAACAGTCTTTTTGTTCAGGAAACAGACTGACCTATTGGAAATCTTTTCCTACAAGAAGATAAAGGAGCACCATTAAAAGCTTTTAATAAGAAAAGATAAGTGCTTGGTAAAAATTGTCTGTCTTAGCCTTTTAAAATTGCTCCTGTGGTGTATCAAAGCAGACAAATGGCAACTTCAACTGGCATGGGATGGACTGGGACAAAAATCTCATCATTTTGGTCAAATCCATCCCTGGGGATACTGCAATGAATCCTAAAGTAACTGATGGCATCCTATATGTGCGAGGGAGAAAGAGAGAAAGTTGACATGGCAAGTAGTGCTAAATGTCCAAGTTCCAAGCCCAAAGGATGCCAGTGAACTCAGTAGATGAATCCTTAAACCAAACAGACAAAAAGCACAAGTGTGGGAATCCTGATTACATCTGAAACTGAGAGCGGATGTGATAAATGGCTTAGCCAATGAATGGTGTCTTCCAAAATGAAAGAACATATCATAAACTGTAAACAACCAAGTTGAAGAAACAAAGAACGAAAGAAAGATCTTCTGATGAAGCCTTGAGAAAACAAATCATGCTATTTTGTTCGAGTGGTGCAAACAAGCTCTTCTGACCTTGAAACACAACACAGGTTATGGACATATACTTATCATGGATGTCTCAATTTCATTTCTATACATTGTCCATCCACATACACACTGGCTTCAAAACATGAATTTTCTATTTTCCAAACAAGCACTGTTTAAAACATATCCTAATAAATAAATAAATGAATAATGCTACAACCAGTGCTGGATTCTGCTAATGGTTGAATCATGGTCAACAAAAAATTATATTTAGCAACAGCTCAGCTCCACAGTAAAAGATTTATTTAGGTCACCAGGGGAAAAGAAACCTGTTGGTCAGATGTAGCAAGGTAACCAAACTGAGGTAGAGCAAAGGCTAAAGCATTTATTTCATTAATATAACTTTATCCACTACTAGCACTGCTTTGGTCATGACTCTGTTAGTTGAAGAAAATGTTTTCATGAGTAGAAGCCTGAGTTTGAATTTACAGTGTGGCTCAGCTCTGTGACATCCCTGCCTTTCCATGTGCATGCATGGAGAGCCCAAGGCAGGGAGAACAACAGCAAAGAACCCCCACAAAAACAGAGCAAGTATCAATGAAAAAGAAGAAAAAAAAAGAAACGACAATGTTTCATTCGGGTGCATCATGAAAAGGAGGAGCTGATGGCGGATAGCAAAGCAGATTGCAGATAAATTGTAACAAAGCTAGGCAGGCTAAAGCAGTTTAAATAGCAGGCGTTGCATGGGACTTGCCAGAGAAAAGAATCATCCATTAATTGATGTGGGCTGGAATGTGATCAACTACCAGGTGATGTACTTGGATTTGGGGTAAATTACATTTTGTCACCTGCCTCGGATATCTCTTGAGGTAGGCTCGGTTTTACTATTGAGATGGTTCCTTTGGCTTTTTACATGATAACTTTCTGAATCAGTGTTTTTGAGCCATCTGTGCACTTCAGTCACGTGGTGAAAATGCTCAGCCATTTATTTGTTGTTTTGTTCATTATATGTATTCAAGCATTAAAACAACATATGTATATTTTAACAAGGTTAAGAACTTTTCATTGGACGGCTGTTTACATGCAGTTGTTGATGTTCACTAGAAACAAACAGGGATGCAGATGGTTTGTAAGTCTATAGGGAGCCCAAGGTAGATCTGTGTGTGGTGGAGCATAGTGGTGGGCTACAGAGTGGCTTCTAGCACTAATGGGTTTTTAATATCAAAAGTAGAGTCCACCAGTGGCACCTTGCAGGTGATACCTGTCGTGCAGTTCATCAGGGTAAAACTGGGGTGAAATCCATGGCTATCTTTAGCTCTTTCAGAACAGACAGGGCAAGCAACTTTCCAGTTGTTTGCTTATTTCTTACCTTACTCCCTCTGAAACCTTATCTACACCCTCATCATCAAAGTTATGTTTTCTGAAGAAGAGAATAGCATCTGATTAAAAGAAAATAATGCCCACTGGTAAGTGTGGAGGTTGGAAATATTCTGCTTTGTTGTGTGGTAGATAGTGGTCCAGGAAACCCTATAGAGGCAGAGGGGAGAAAGAATTTTGCCATAACAGGATGCTGATCCAAACTAGACCTCAAAATACATAAAGATCTTCAACAGGAAACACAAACTAAAACTTTTGGAGTGGTTTTTACAGATGTTCAGTAATGATTTGAGAAGTAGTAAATATTTGCAAGGATGTTCTAAACATGCTGTGTATACAAAACAGCCTAATCCCAAAACTTGGAGTCATTTTGGAGTATGTCTGTGGGAATTTTTGCTCATTCATTGAGAAGAGCATTTGTGAGGTCAGACACTGATGTTAGATGAGAGGGCCCAGCTCACAATCTCTAATTCAACCTAAAGGTGTTCAATGGGGTTGAGGTCAGGGCTCTCTGCAGGGCAGTAAATTTTTTCAAACACCAAAATCATCCAATCATACCTTCATAGATCTTCTTTTGTGCACCTGGGCACAGTCATCCTGGAAGAGAAAAGGCCCTTTACTGAACTGTTCCCACAAAATTGGAAGATGGAATTGCCCAAAACATCTTAGTAAACTGAGGGATTAAGATTTTTCTTCACTGGAACTAAGGGGCCCATGCCAACTGCAGAAAAACAACTCTATAGCATTATTCCTCCTCCACCAAACCATACAGTTGGGACAGTGCAGTCAGGCAGGTAATGTTCTCTTGGCATTACCCAACCCAGATAGGGATTCATCAATTCACAGAACATGTTTCTACTGCTCCAGAGTCCAGTGGTGGTAGGCTTTACACTACTTCATCCAATAATTGGCATTGTACTTGGTGATGTAAGGCTTGGATGCAGTTGCTCAGCCATGGCAACACATGCCATGAAGCTCCTGGTGCACAGTTTTTGTGCTATTGCTAATACAAGAGGAGATTTGGAATGCTGCAGGTAATGAGTCAGCAGAACACTGGTAACATTTACATACTATGCACTTCAGCACTCTGTGACCCCGCTCTGTACCATGATCTTTACGTGATCTCCCACTTGCTGTAGTTCGTAAACATTTCCACTTTGCAGTAATACCACATGTAGTTGAGCATGGAATATCTAGCAGGGAAGAAGTTTCACAAACTGAGTTGTTGCAGTGATGACACCCAGCTTCTTTTCAGCCATCTCTTTTGAACGAGGCATTCTTTCACGAATGTCTGCAATGGGGCTGTAATGGGACAATGGGACTGAGGAAACACCATAATTCAATCATTAAGATGTGTGGCCCAATACTTTTTTCCATATAGTGTGGAATTATCTGTCAGGCAACATGCTGTTGGCTTTCTGGAGGACTACACATAAGTGCTTCTCGCAGCATCTACACTAATTGCATTTCCACAGTTCCCTTCTATGGGTAGGCCAGAAATGAAAAAGGACACCAGTCCAGCATAATGAAAGGTCATTGTTAACCACTTTTTGTGTTGGTACTACCCTTTATCAAAGATGTCTGCTTTTCTAGTGTGACTGTTGCTTACTTCAAAATGATATGTGATAAACAGCTCAAATCTAAATTACAGCATGATGGAGTTTTGTTTTCTGAGATGCCAACACTAGCAGCAAAATGACGGTGCATCTCCAGTCAAATTTATTAGACCTGAGTGTCTTAATTCCTTTTAAAATGGTTTAAGCTTAACAAGGCCTTTGCAGCGCTTATGAAATCGTGCTGGTGTGGAGGGGGGGAAAAGAGTCTTAATGCATTTGCATTTACAACCCAGACAAAACACACAAACACACACACACACACACACACACACACACACACACAC
>VUQH01089850.1:25804-42218 GCA_015106775.1 Etroplus canarensis | reverse complement strand
TGTGTTTTGTCAAAGACAAATGCAGAACAAACTCTAGAAATCTTCCAAGACTTAATGCTGTTTTGAATGTGTTTCCAGGTTCCAAAAAGCCACTCCTATTCTGCTCATCTAATCTAAACCTGAACTGATTTCAGGAGGTGTAACCCTTTTCCTTCAACCAGCTTCTAAGCTCAGACGTGCTCCTCAATGCAAAAAAAAAAATATATATATATATAAATACTGATTACACAAGAGACACAAACTGGACTAAGCCCAATGTAAGCAACTCCCAAAGCGCTTATGATATGCTGTCATTTAGCCATTAATCTTGGTGAGGTCAGTTGGGGTTTGGTTCCCGTTTGGCTTGTCACGGTGGCGTCATTTTTACACCTGTGAAACCTCTTGGAAATTTTACAAGTACCAGTCTTACAGATATTTAAACTGGATCCCTAAGGCTGCATTGAACAAAAGCCATGTGATGTCAAGGCTTATGACTTATGACTCACAATGACAGAAACAAACACACAAACAAAGGCAGAGATATATTTTAATGGTTTTCTTTTTGCCCACTAAATATAAGTAAAACAAGCTATAAAGACAGCATTTGTATAGTGCCTTTTATGATGGCTTTTGAGTCATGTTTTTCCTCTTTAGCTCAATTTTTTGGCCTCCATTGACAGGGTAAAAATATCTGGTATATTAGCTGCTAAATGCCATGCTAGTTGCCAGCTTTCCATTGGCTTTTATTGAGAAGGTAAAGAAAGCAAGTGAGTCAAAAACTGCATTTAAAATGGATTCACTGAACTAAATTATAAATCTGCATTCTCCAAAACCAAAAAAAATCAGCTGAAAGATGGTAATCCAGCTCATGAGCGATCACAATTCACACGTTATAATAATTTTGTGAAGTACACAAATAAAGTGATACGCTTTCCTAATGCAATTATATCAGTTGAGAAATCAGGAAGGCTCACAAACAGTCATATCCAGGACAATGACCCTAGTTCTTGACTGGCCCTAACTTAGCTTAAGACATTATTATGCACACTCATTTTAGGAACATTACAATCCAGACCCACACTCTTAGGAGTAATGATTCTTGTGAAAATAAAAAAAGTGGCCGTAAAACAACAACTGTGAACTTGACCTTGAGCACAGCTGGGTGAAGACTAATTAGGTCATTATTGTGAGTAAGTTTAATTCAATATTTGACCAATACTGTAAGAGAAGTGGTGATTCGTGCAAACTGTAGATGGACAGACAGGCGGACGATGGAGACCTTGCAGTGGCATTAGCATATCAGTCCTTCAATCTTCAGCTGAAGTCCCTGGAGGTTTCATCTTATCATCTTAGTTTCACTTCATAACCTTCATGTGGTTGTCCACGCCCCACCAGTGGGGCCCATCTCACAGTTTGAGAACCACTGCTTTAAATGACCCCTTTTGAATTTAACAGTGGAATTTGTCAAAATTCTACAGTCAAAATGGTGCAGCTTTAAAAAAAAATTATTAAAACTTGCCTTTAATCTGGCAAACCCAAATACACTAACTGTGGCTACATTTTACTCATGCTTTTATTGTTTGTTACTTAGAAACCATCTCCTCCCGTATTTTTTTGTGATTGCAGTTTTTGTCTCTCATTTAAATCACTCTGTTTATTGCCTGAAAATATCCTTTGATGAAAGAGATGAAAAGATTTCCTGACAAAAAAGCACCAATTTGTTTATCGATTTAATAGAAAATACATGAGTCTGATATTACTCAGTCATTTTTATCAGATGATATTGACTAATTGTATTATTAGCAGTATTGGCAGCTTTTTCTTGTTTGTTTTTATTTTGGAGAGCATAATGTCATTACAGTTGTCCAGCAGAGCGACTCTGTCTCCACTCCTTGCAATACTCTGAGCACTGTCTGCAGTAAATGTAGCAGAGTGCCATCGCTGCAGAGCAGATGGTGGTGAGGAGTCAAGCGGTGGCTGGAAAGTTAATTAAAAGATCTTTTCATTTAATGATTTCAATATAACATACAGCATGCATGTAAATGTAGAAGGATGATTATTCAACAATGGTAATTTTTGTATCCCTGGCAAAAGTAACAAAGACAGAAACACATTTCTTGTTTTTTAAATTTTTGTCACACTTACTTGACAACAAAAGGAACACGGAACATGCCATTAAATCATAGCTCAATTGCTACTTTTATTATACAAAAACTGTACTTTTATGTGTGGTTTTTGCTGCTTTTCTTTTGTTCCAGGGCCAGATTTTAGACATTCAACTCTGCTTAATTTTAGTGTTGATCTAATATTAACTTCAAATACAAATGGCACATGCCCGTCTATTTTAATTAAATATATCATGTGTTGTAAGCTATATCAGGGTTTCATGTATTTTCTTGATAAAAAGATAACCGGTCTCTTGGCATCATTGTCACTTCCTCTATGCTGTGCAAAATGTAAGCAGTTTTTTCTTCTTTTTAACTTTGTATACTTATTTGTATACTTGGTAGCCATAGCAATAGCCATGTGACAGGCAAGCATGTGGCTGGAAAACACACTTAGCTTGATAGAGGGAACCGAAATAAGAAGAAATTAAGGTCAACTTTTTTATTAAATAACGAATGTTTATTGGCTGTCATTTCCAAACAGCTTATATTTCCTTTTAATATGCAAGTAAGAAAAAAAAATTATGTTCGTGTGTTTTGTGTACATTTCGTGCTAATTCTAAAGCAAACAGGTTACTGTAGCATGGGATTTTTTTTCCAAAATGTCAATTCCACAAAAGTCACTTCTACCACTTTCTTCATCTTTATGGAAAGGACAATGCCAGGGTAATAAATGTTTTTCAGCTGGCTTGTATCACTGAAAATATTGTATATTAGAAATCAGGAAGTGTTTCTACACAAGCTGGTGAAATACACATTTTTCGATATTTGCGTTAGATTTTCTAATAGTTTGGACTACAGTTGATAATGTATCTATAAATTATCAGTGGACATATAAGAATATTTTTTCTTCAGTATTTCTCTGGGTCTAGCTTTAAGGGATAAATTACATTTCTTTAGACTCGATTTGAAGCAAGTACTCCTTGTGGCAGTTGGAGGCCTGTGGAGGCTGAAGCCCCCCTGAAGGTTTCTTAATAGTGTCAAAAGTCATTGAGCAGCAGTAATAAATACAGATTCTCAGATAAACTTTACAGATTTTATTCCTGTTAGCTGCAAAGAATTTTATATCAATGTTATTGTTCTATAAGCCTGAATATATGATCCTAAAACAGGGCGCCTATTTTTACTTTTCTGATTTGTAGTTTAAATCAAATTTGCATATAGACTAAACCTACATTTGAATTTTATTTTTATGGTTGTTCTTTATTTGCTCTCAGACCATTAAACAGCACAGGACTGCAGCTGAAAGAATAAAAAACCCCAGCTGTCTCATACACACTCATCTAAACATGAATTTAATGGAACAACGACTGTAATCTGTCAGATTCTCCTCTGTCTTAATAAAAAAACGGTGATACTCTAACTCACACAGTCAGTGATTTTTTCCGACTTTCCTTACTGGCTTCAGGTAGGCTGAACTTTATTAATACAGTAGATCTTTCCCAGTGCTTAAATAGCTCACACATTCACACAGCGCTTTTAGTACTAAACTGCTGTACAGTGTTTTACCTGTTGCAGACACTCATACTGCTGTTTTATCTGCAGCAGCTGTGTTGATTTCAGCCTGCCTGTGTTTATCCTCTTCATATTATTCTAATAATAGTTTCATCTTCTTGTGTGAAAATCAGCAGCTCTGCTGCCAGTAAACTTATCCATGCTTCTTGACTGGTCAGATGCTGCCAGCTTGGCCTGTATTGTCTGAACGTGTTTGTAGCTGGATTGATAAACCCTGGGTTGACAACTGTCTACATGTGACTGCTTATCCTGATCTCTAATTTTTAGGTTAAGTGAAGCAAGATAACAGAAAAATATCCTGGGTATGTTGAACTTGCGTCGTAGTACAGGTCTCAGGTATCTGCACATATTAAATTTGTATTGCTGTTATTTGTTGCCTCACTTCTGAGTACTTCTAAGTATGGCATCATCAAACAATCCTGAATTGAAAATTAAGAGAAGAACTAAGCAACAATAAAGATGAAGGTAGCAGTATATACAACTTCCACAGGATAAAAAAGAAAAGTCAATAAACTTTTCAAGTGAATTTCATCGATTTTGAGTGCTTTTTGCCACGTGTTTTTAAGTCCCACAAATGAAATTCTATATAAGTACAGCTTTAAAATAACTGCCCAAGTTTGAAGGTGGCTGCCGAGTTGTGGGACCTGCTTCTAGAAAAACCTTGAGACCACCCACAGCTTCGGCACTGGCCTACAAATATCTGCCAGACTGCAGCAAACACAAACAATCATCCTTTTTTTTTTTGCATCCAGCAGATGTAATTTTATAACCTCAACAATGTTCCAACAAATGAACATCAAAAACCACCTTTAGTTAACAGATCTCTCAATGCTCACTTCAAAAGCTGCAGTTCATAATGCTTCAAGTACTAAAACGTAAAGGCATCAAGGATGCCTCTCATCTGAACAGGGCATGGTCAAGTTAGAAGGTGACACACTTAAGTGCAACACAGAAAGACTTCATAGTGAGTTTCAGATTACAAAACTGCCCGTTTTCTCCGCTGTGATTTCATAAGAGGCTTTGAGAGATATATCGCTGAGTGTGTGTGTGAGAATGTGTACATCTGTGTGTGTTGTGCTGTTACAACACTGATCCACAAGTCTGAGGGCAACAACACTTGTCATTAAGGCATGTCATTCAGCACAGTGAAGAATCCTGTTTGTAAACAAAGCCATGGCAACCATGGCACTCTCTCACGCTCTCTCTCGCAAGTTTGCACTCCCACACGCAAAACTGACAAACGCACACACCAACATATATACACACACACACAAACGGGGGAGCAGTGAGCTTATTCTAAACTAGTCCCCATCTTGTCATCTGCCTGGATATGACCCAGAAATACAGCCACTGGAACAAATAGGCCACTGTCATATTAATCTCCACCTCTGTAAATTGATGGAAATATAATTTGGTGCGTTCACAGCAAGCCGCGTCTCCACGCTTTTCCTATTTCTCTCTCTCTCTCTCCCTCGCAACCATAACTTGACCTCCCCTACACCAAATCCCTTGTCTTTTTTTCTTTCCCACAGTGCGTAACACATAATGATGCCAAAAAAAGAAAGAAAAATATCTTACACCCTGTAATTGCGCGCTCAATTCAAAAAGACTTAAACAGGTAAAGGAAAAAGCAAAGCCGGGATGAAAATAAAAGGTGTATTCACATGCAGATATTCTCACTGAAAAGCTTTGAATGGCAGAGTCTGACTAAAAACGACAGAGATTCTGTAATTGCAGCTTCAGATAAAGCACAGCACTTGGCAGGTAGAGTAAGAGTCTGCAGAGATGTGCCCTCATTTCTACACCGGCACGGCGCACATCACATGTGTGTGTGTGTGTGTGTGAGTCTTTTTAAGCATTCATGCAAGCTTGTGAGTGTGTGCGCACTTGTTTGTTTGTGTGTCAGACATGCCCCGTGTGTGTTTTAGAGGCGTGTATGTGTGTGTGTGTGTGTGTATGTGTGCTAGCAAGCGAGCGAAGGGAATAGGTTTGAAGGGTTAATTAGTGTGCTGTCTTAAACAGTGTGCAGCGGCAGTAAGACAAGACAAGCGGTCCCTGCCAAAATCACCTCTGCACATGCTGCTCTCCACACACACACACACACACACAGACATATGTGCATATAACACGCGATGAGGACATATACTATTTCTCCCCCACTCGACACCTCAGTGCCCATTTGAAGCTCAAGCACACATACATACACACACACATATTCACGCGCACACATGGAGCTCACTCAGAAGAAAGAGTTCAGATTCACACGCTGGTCAAGGAAAACATAAAGAGCTCTCATATCCCCTAGGATGTTCTCAATCAGCTAAACACGCGAAGCTAGCATTGATCCTCACTGTTTGTGCCCCCCCTCCACCATCCACCCCAACACCCTCGGGCGAGATGAAATCTAAAGTCTGTTGGCATCTGTGTTATTAAATCCTCCAGTATTAATTTAGCGCTAATTGAGTGAGGGATTCATTCCCCGTTTACCCCGAGTCTTTAACGGAGTAAAATCGGGATGAGAAAGCCAGTATAAAAGACTGTATCAAGACTTAAATCAAAAGCGAAATGCTGTTCCCACTGGGGAAGCACATATCGTTGGAGTGAAAGAGAACTATGAAAGCAGAGATCATCAACTATTGATAAGGCCGAATCTGGTACAGCTGTAGACAAAATACAGAATATGTTTGACTTCAAGTTGGATATGCCTGCAAAGCGCTGATAACTGTCTGGCTGTGAAATAAGCTATAACCACACATGAGCAAGCGAATAATAGGCCTGTATTTACCATCCGGCTATAGCGATGCTTACAACGCAGGTATAAGACGTGATTTGGGAAAAGTAACGTGGGTAAGGATGTAACGATTTTCCACATCTACAGTTCGAATGAAACCTCGATTTCTGCATGGCATGATAGTTGGATCATGAATGATGCATTTCGAAGGCTATATAGTTAACTAAACTAAAAACTAAAACTACATGAGAAATAACATTTTAGTTAACAGAATTAACAAGAACAACTAGACTTTTGATAAAAATTAATACTAACTAAAACAATATTTGGCAATCACAAAACGGAAAAATGCACCTTCGGCTGCTCCCTTGTATTTTCCCCAAGAGGTCACCACAGCGCAATACTCCGCATCAGTAATTTGGCAGGGATTTTATGCTGGATGCCCTTCCTGACGCAACCCTCCATGTGAGAGGGGCTTGTGTCCCCACTAAAATAAAATAAAAACAGATGGGAAATGTCCTTAGATTTAGTCTTTATCAATTTGGCTAAACTTGTTAGGAAAACCTGTCTGATGAGGCTTTGGTGCATCTTTTGATCGAGACTGTAGATCTCTACAAGACTGAAAGTCAAATGCCTTCAAAAAGTATTGTGTCTGCAATGTAATGAGTAATCTGAACGTCTTAAATCTTCCCCTGACAAATACCACCTACATTATAATAATTAAGAAAACTAAAACTAACAATGAAACTAATAAAAACCAAACTAAAACTGAACATTTTCAAACAATAACAACTAAAATCGAACACACTCTTGAAACTAATTGAAACTAAGCTTAACTGAAAAGAAAAACTCAATGGAAAAATAATAAGTTATTAGAAAATACAAAACTATCGTAACGTCTCCCTTTACCTTGACAATCCTTTAACATTACAGCTTTCACTAGACTGGCATGCCACTCAACATGGGAATCACAATACCAAAGGGCAGTACTACGATATAATATCATGGTCATTTGTATCGCAATTTCAGTCTCGGTTTCAGAGCTGTTACAGTCCCAGATAAGCATCATAATCACTGTCTATATACCAGTGCCAGTGCTCAATAATGTACATATCTAATCAGCCAGTCAAATGATAGAAACTAAATGCATTTAGGTACGTAGACATTGTCAGGAAGACCTGCTGAGGTCCAAACTGAGCATCAGAATGGGGAGGAAAAGAGACTGAAGTGACTTTGAACATGGCATGGTTGTTGGTGCCAGACAAGCTGCTCTGAGTATTTCAGAAAACTGCTGATCTGCTGGGAATTCCACGCACAACCATCTCTAGGGTTTCCAGAGAATGGTCCAAAAAGGAGAAAATATCCAGTGAGCGGTAGTCCTCTGGGTGAAAATGGCTTGTTGATGCCAGACGTCAAAGTAGAATGGCCAGAC
Source organism: Etroplus canarensis (assembly GCA_015106775.1). Taxonomy (NCBI): domain Eukaryota; kingdom Metazoa; phylum Chordata; class Actinopteri; order Cichliformes; family Cichlidae; genus Etroplus; species Etroplus canarensis. The sequence goes on along the minus strand of VUQH01089850.1, from coordinate 34,396 downwards.
TGTGTAGAGCTGATAACAGTAAGTCCAATAATCACTCATGACAACCAAGGTATGCATAAGAGCATCTCTGAATGCACAGCACATCCAACCTTGAATCAGATGGGCCACAGCAGCAGAAAACCACTACTGTCAGCTAACAACAGGAAACTGAGGCTACACAGGTTCATCCAAATTGGACAATAGAAGATTGGAAAAACATTTCCTGGTGTGATGAGTCTCAATTTCTGCTGCATTATTTAGATGGTTGGGTCAAAATTTGGTGTAAACATTATTACCAATCCCGCCTTGTAGCAAGAGTTCAGGCTGCTCCTGGTGGTGTAATGGTGCAGGGAAGTATTTTCTTGGCACAGTTTGGGCCTCTAATTCAAGCTGCACATTGTTTAAACACCACAGTATACCTGATTATTGTAGCTGACCACGTCTATCTCTTGATGACCACAGTATACCCATCTTCTGATGGCTGCTTCTAGCAGGACTGCATGCCACATCACGAAGCTCAAATCACCTCAAGCTGGTTTCTTGAACAAAGTAATGAGTTCACTGTACTCAAATGGCCTCCAAAGTCACTAGATCTCAATCTACTGTAGCATAATTGCAATGTTAAATTTGCTGAAATGGGAGATCTGCATCATGGATGTGCAGCTGACAAATCTGCAGCAAGTATGTGATGCCATCATGTTAATATAGACCAACATTTATGATGAATGTTTCCAGCACCTTGTTAAATCTATGCCACAAATAATTAAGCCAGTTCTGATGGCAAAAGGTGGTCCAACCCAGTACTAATTAATTAGTATCTAATGAAATTACCGGCGAGTGCAGGGGAAAGCTTAACATTGCCTTATTTTTATTATTTTTAAAAACAGTTTTTACTAGAGATGAATTTCAAATGGGCCATTTATAATTTTTTTTTAAAGTCTGACCTGTGATTTCTAATCTTGGACATTTCCATTTTTTTCCAGAAAGAATATCTAGAAGCACACACAAGCATTTTTTGTACATTTTTCTTTTGCTGAAATTTCAATTTATGGTAATTTAAATAATGATAATAATAATAATGATGATGATGAATGGAGCAGATACAATAGTGCCTTCACAGTGTTAATGCTCAGAGCATAAAAAACAAGGACAATTTTCTCCTGCACCAGATTACAGGACCTTCTATCACTTTCACTCAAAAGAGTTTCAAAATAAAGTTCTCCAAGTTGTCAAAAAGAACTTCCATGTACAAACAATATTCCACTGGAAATGATTTACAGTTTATTCTACTTTATTTGACATATTTTACATATCTACATAGCTCTGTAATTACACCTCCAAAACACCGTGATGCTGTGTTGAGCTTTTATGTGTACACCAAACAATGCTGTCCATAATGTTGGAGTTTGTAAATGTTGAACAAAGATTAATTTAACTGAAAGTAGTGTAACAAAAAAGAGAGGTGACTTCAGAACAGACTGAGTTTATGTCAGAGCTAAACAACAGTAGATGCAAAGATGGAATTCTGGCCACAGCATTAGCATTATGAAGAAGCAAGATGTACCTTTGGCTGTTCCCTTGTATTCTCCCCAAGGGGTCGCCACCGCAGATTAATCTACTTGGTAGTTTGGCAGAGGTTTTAAGCTGGATGCCCTTCCTGACAAAACACTCTATGATAAGAGGGGTTTGTATTCCCACCTGGAATCAAACCAGGGACCTTATGCTTGGAAGGCTAATGTGTGAACCACTACACTATGGGGGACGCTATCATGAAGAAGCAAGAAAAAACTTTTTACACCAAAACCGGGGAAGTTCCTTTGTCATAGTAGTTAAAAGTGAACTTAAACACAACAAACATAACGAAATAGCTTAAATGGCCAATGTTAGTCCCATCCTCCAAAGAACCAATCAACAGCCAAACCAGGACACATACAAGCCAATTATGTTGCTGCACTGGTTCAAGTTGAGGTTCACAAAAGCAGTGATCACACACTACTCACCAAAAGTTAAGGATATTCAGCTTTCGGGTGAAATTTCAGGATGCATCTAAAATGCAGTATAACTTTTTCAGGTGAACTTAATTTGACCTTCTCTACACTTTTTAATGCACATGCTCAACTGTTCAGTGTTTCAGTACTTTTTGCATAACTTGTTGCTCTCTAACAAGGTGCTTAACGGCAAAATTCACAACTGGTGTTTGATTAATGAATCGACCAATACATTTTCTGGTTCAATTAGAATTGGTATTTAAACAGTCCTCTTCATCATGCTGTTCACATTTTGACATCATGAGACCAAGATGACACCTAACGATTGATCGTCAGTACCTCGCCATTGCAAGGCTTCAAACTGTTGTTTCCAGAGGAAGTGGCCACTGAGCTTAAAGTATCACAGAGTGTCATCAGCAGGTTGCAACAGAGATACAGAGAGACTGGAAGAGCCAAAGAAGTCGAGCTGTAATTGATGGTCAAGAGCACATGATAAATTATTAAGACATTGACTTTTTTTGTTGTGGTATACCCACCATTGTTGTTGGCTTTTGTTTCAATAAATTGTTTGAGATGAGGAAATCACCATTGCATGCTTCTACTTAAATGTCCTACTTTCATGTTATAATATCACTGTAGTGTCAGCTTTTTACATTTTCCATAAAGTTCACCCACAAGCCAAACATCCTTAACTTTTTGTGAGCAGTGTATGTGACTGCCATCTTAGTAAAGATGTATACGCTCGACTTTCTTGACTTACTCTATTAAAATTATGAATTAACATGGCATTTGTTCAGTGTTCTGGATACGCCAAAAACATTGATCCTGTTGAGCAGTTAATGAAGTCATGATCTTATGTAATTTTGGGCATGCCTTATAAGTTAGTAAGAGCTACTTGCAGAAAAAAATATTATTCAGCCATGTTTGGGGGCCAAGTCAAAAAAAAAAATATCAGTTTTATATCAGATATGACTGGTGATATATTCAGTTTTTATGTCCCTGTCAGTGAAATTAAAGTTAAAAAAGGCTTCAAGATAACTTTCTGGAGGGGTTACCAAGATGGCTGGCAAGTGGTTAGACTTTGACTATAGTTTTATACATAGACAGAAAATGGAGGTGCTCAACCTTTCATTTCAGCCCTCAATTTTAATGGAAGTAAAATATCAAAGTTCTTTACCTGGCTGCGATCTTTATCCACCTTCTTGAAGCACTTGTTGAGTGACAGATTATGGCGCACTGAGTTCTTCCAGCCTGTAGGGGCGCTTGCAAAGTAAGGGAAGTGCTCCAGAATCCAGCCGTAGATATCCTTCACTGGCAGCCGCTTGTTTGGTGCATCCTCAATGGCCATGAAGATCAGGCAGCTGAATGAGTACGGAGGTTTTCGGTTGGCCCCTGCCGCCAAGTCATACGCCGAGTGTGCATCCCCAAGCAGGGGGTCGTCTGGGGAAGGAGACGAGGAGGAGGGCGAGCGAGGGTGCTGGCCGTCTGGATCCTGCAGAGGGGAGACGCTACGAAGTCCAGAATGACTGAAGCTGTTGAGGAGGTCGGTGCTCTCGTGGAGCCAGGAGAGGCTGGTGAGCTCTTCGTCCTCCGCCTTGGAGAAGGAGGCAGACAGGGAAAGGGAGAGGTCAGCTGCCTCGGCCTCAGATGCTGCTGTGGCGGCGTCCCCTTGCCGGTATGGAGGGCTCATGCCCTGCGAGGCACTGGCTCCACTACTGGGGCTCTGAGCCTTCTTACTGGGGGGCATGGTGGGTCCCATCCAGCCCAGGGCTCACTCCTGTAAAGAAAGACAACAGAAAAAGTCAAATAGGGTGGAGAGACTGAGGAAATGGAGAGAGGAGAAACAAGGTCAGCTTGTGAAACTTTGGTTCATTCTCTTATTTTTTAAAGGCCAAATGGCTGAGGCACGTAACAAGACTTTGACCACATTCCCATTTAGTCTGTGTTAGATCTGAAGGGTAAAGTATACATCATCATTTCTCTCCTGGGCTTTCTATCCAGTTCTGACTGAAACAGCAAATTTAGTGCTTCAATGGTTGAGGAAATCCTGCCTTGTACAACTACCCTCTAATTACTAGCGTACCAGCAAAGTATTGACATTACATGGGGTTGCTGTCATAACATATGAATACTGTTAAAGGTCTTATAGTTGCAGAGTCACAGAAATTATTCCGGTGACTTTATGTCTCTACAGCAGGAGAAAATGTAACTGTCAAACATGGTGCGACAAACGAGTGCAGAAAAAACTTTATCTTGTAGATTTCCAACATGAGAAACGGAGTCCATTGGTTGGACTTAGTTCCACAGCAGGATGTGATAGGGATATGATGGGAAAATTTGCCAAGAAAAGAGCAAAACAAATTACAGCGAGAGTTCACATCTATCCCTATTCTAATCAGAGCGTCATTCTGCTAACATAACAGCAATGCTGTGCTCGTTACACGCAGGCAGAGCGCGGTAATTGAAGGGGAACGGGCCTGAGTATCACACCACAATCAGAAGGCTCACAACCGGGCCTTTGATTGTCCTCTAGCACAGACAGCTGTAGGAAGGACCCAGGCAGCAGCTACAGCAAAATGTAATCTGCTCAACTCACTCTGTTTCACATGTTTCAGAGACTAGAAAACACACACCCACCCCTGCTTGGATGCACACATGCTCACACGTGAATATGCAAATCTAATCTGCACAGGTCCGGATGCCCATATAAACACAAACAGGGGTTCTAAAAGGTTGTGGAACTAAAAGTGGATGAAAATGCCCACTGACGTGAAAGTACACACACGCACACGCTAGAGAGCAGTACCATTAGGACATGGGGATTAAGTCTAGATAAGTTCTGCCTGGCCCCTGTGTGGTGCGATCGCTCTCTAATCCAAGGTGATCATCAGCCGATCTGTCCCCTCACTCTGGATGATTGACTGACAGCTGTCACCCATGGCAAGCTGCTGCGCCGTGACAACTGTCAGTTCGCTACAGCTCCGGCCCGCCATGTCACCATGGCAACAAAGCAAAACAACTCATCTCCTTTTCTCCTCTGCTGTTTTTTTCTCCCATCTCGCCCTTTTCTCACTTCTCTCCCAGCGCAGATAACTCTCTTTAACAGTGTCGACGGGCTGTAGCGGGAAGGACGAAGCTAAATATAGAATTGTGATGTACGGCGGCATATAGCTGGCCGGCCTATAGTCACCTCGCTGCTCCATCTGACTGTCTCCACGGGCGCAGGAAAACCATCGGCGGCGCTTTGATCTCGTCCCTCTCTTCCCTATACTCTCTTCACTCCTCGCACTGTTTGACAGCACGCACACTCATTCAACAAGCTGTACCTGTCTGAAGGTACAGTGTTGCTGCACCAATATTGACATTGAGCATAATGAATTCAAATTGCCCCAGTGACGATAGCCGAAAATAGTGAGCGCATAATCAAACGGATGGGCGAGGTGGGAAGGGTATTTGACAGGCTTTTCAAGGTGTATGTGCAAGTATTTATGCATGTGTTTGACAGGCTTGTCACGGCGCATGTGTGCGTGTGTTTGCCGTGAAAAGGAAGAAAGGGCATCGGAGTGACATTGTTCCTGGTAGGAGTCCACTGGAATGCAGAGATGGCTCTGATGCTCTCTTTCTCTCCATCTCCTCTTCCTCCTCCTTGTTATGTTGCCATAGCGGCAAGGGGGCCATGAAACATTACGGCTGACAGTAAAGTCATCTCATTTTACTGTTGCTATGACAACAAACTCCTCACTGTTGGTTGGGGCCATCGCGAGCTGCCGCCCAAGCCTCGTGCCTGAGTGTGCATGTGTGCATATGAGGAGATGCGTGTGTGTGCGTGCGTGCGTGTGTGTATGTGTGCCACCATATCTCCCATGGGCTCTCATAAAGCTTAACACACTTGCTCAGCTCTAAACAAACTTTCATGGAACTTCTACAGCGAAGCCCTCAGGACCAACTGCTAAAGGACAAAAGCAGATATCGCTCAAGTTCAGGCTAAATGATGCTTGCTGCGTGTGTGCGTGTATGTGTGTGTGAGTGTGTGCACACGCGCGTGTGTTAGAAGCATCCTCACATTTGTTTGACAGATGGGACTGTGCTATTCTCTCTGTCTTCTTCATTCACTGGATCTCCTTTGTGTTTGCATGCTTTGTTTTGATTTGTGTTCGTCTCTGTTTGGCATGTCCACATTTGGCTTAGCGTGTGCATGTGTTTTTTTTTTAATGCATTTGTCTGTGTGTGTATGTGTGTGCATTAGACTGTAAGTACATTGTCTGACTATCTGTCTAGTGCATTCATCATGCAAGTGTCTGTGCATACCAAGACAATTATAAGCAGCTGAGGTCTGTACAGCGTGCCTGTTCTAACTGTGACCCTGGCACCACAACAGCTCTGACTTTGAAAGACTACGTTAAATTAGATTGAATTTCTTTCTGCAATAAAGACACTTTTCTTAATGGAAAGTGATAGGCAGTACACTTAACCTAGACTGTCACAATTATTACACTGCCATGAATGATGAAACCATGAGACTCAGGTATGATCTGATGTTTGGATAGAGTATCCTGACTGAAAGTGAGACTAGTTCAATTCTATGTATTTAAGCTATGAGAGCTAACACAACATGGAGAAAGATTACAGCAAAGGCTCAGCAGTTTGGAGGTTTTTTCCTGCCTGTGACACTAATGACTTTCCTTTGTATGTTTGGGATAGTTTTTAGCTTCACAACAATCTGAACAACTGACTAACACAACCAAAAAGTTCAGACTACAATGCTGGCCTTCCCCACTCTCTGTTGCCTTTGTTTGATTCAGTGTAACACTTGTTAGGAAGCTTTTACTGCAATTATGTTAAGACGACACGTTGTTATAAACTCAGTTAATACTATTTCACTTCATCTTTTCTCTTGAGTGAGAGCAGGGATGAACTGGCATGATCATAGAGAGACCAGCATGCTGAAAAGATTCCCACACAAAGCTGAACTGAGACTGGTGCAAATATATAAGATGGATAGAAAATTCTTTTTTAAATTCTTTTTTAACCCCTTATAAGGTGCTCATTGAAACTTCCACCCTAGCGTGTTATTGGATTCCGTTTTTTTGACTTTTTTCAACATTTTAGTTTTTTTTCTGCAAATCAAGGTCAAAGAAGTTACCATATGGTTAGGGTTCAGGGTTGGGGTTAGATGCCATAACACTATCTGTGACATACTTGATCTTCACTGACTGGCTGGTAGAAATCCATGTGTTTCAGAGGGAGACCAATTTGGATTCCTACTGAACCCGAGGGTCAATTTTAATTATTTTGGTCCCACGGTCATTTATTCTTTTACTTCTTTACCAAATAGTACATTTTTATTCTTGGGTTTATTTATTCTTTTTACATTTTTCTTTTACAAAGTTAAGAAAGCGATATTTGGATTGAGCCTGAAGCAGCCTTAGAAATAAAACAATGGTTCTCAGTCTCTACCTTACAGTGAGAAATAGAGCTAATTAATTTAACATTGGCTGGATTGGTACTCAGTACCTGCACATTCCCGAAGCCAAGGTATAGTGACCCTCATAAGGTGAGATTTTTAGTACTGCCTTGGAGTCCATTTGCATTGATATTTGCCTAAGCATAGCCAACGCAGAGGGCAATGCAATCAACGCGAACATGCAGACATGTGGTCCTTCAAAAAGCCAACTATGTGTAGTTCAACAGGGATGATGCTGTCTTTAGGCTGAATGTTGACTTGTTTAAAAGTAGGCTAGGATAGGAAGGCAGCAATGGTGGAGTTCCCAGCATATAGAGAAAACCAAGAAAAAACACTTTTTTTTTTTTTTAAAAAAGCACAGACAGTGGCTGCAGTGAATACTTTACCATGTTTTAAACACTGTTTCAATTCAGCTATTTTTAAAGAGAAGGTACGTGATGACTCAACTCTGGAATAATGACTCAATTCTGAATAATTTGCTGAGGGTATAACAAACCCTTAACAACATGTAAACAACTACGATGGGTCCTTCTGCTTATTGTATAAAAACACTTTCTGCTAACATATAGTATATGTGAATATAGTTTTTCATATAGTTACATTAAGTGGTCATCAATAAGTCAGCAGTTCAAAAGTTGGTCAGGAGGGGAAATATGGCCTGTGAGTACATTACATGCAGCTGTATCTGTATGCATGTTTTGGGACATGTGCAGAAGTGGACAGTATGTCACGCATTTTGTAAGAAGGCGTGGCTTCCGGGAAAGAAGCAGATGGAACTATTAAAGATGTAATTATGTGTTTTTATTGTGAGAACTACAAACATCACTGTAATTCAGTAGACATTTCAGTCAGATGCACAACAGTAACTGTTGAGCAAGACGTGACCTGATCTGATCAATATAGCCCGGCCAAGATTTACACACTTACATATTTACACAACTTACTACCCAATAAACATTTCTGAATTTGAGCTGCCCTTGAACTAAATCATCTAGTAATGTATATGTAAATTTGGTTATTATTACTGCCCAACATAAGAAGTTCATCATACACCAATATATCCAATATAGACTGTTTCAGCTATAAATAAACATTACAATTATTACTTTTTCTAACAGGAAACATGTTACTGGGCCTTAAAAGTATATAGTTTATACTTTA
>VUQH01089850.1:3068-25784 GCA_015106775.1 Etroplus canarensis | reverse complement strand
AATATTTCATTATGGAATGGAGGGAACTTCCTTTAAACACAAGTAATCAAATTATTTATGGTGCAGCCATACTGAAAAGATGCCACTGACAATCCAGAAATGTGAACGATGAATGCACAGAGTCGCAACGTAAATACTTTATATTACGATACACAAAGGAGCTGCATAACCCGGCACGTTTCACAGGGGTCCAGAAAAATCCGTCCAGGTTCTGACACTTCACTGCTTGGATCCAGGCAGTCTGTTTGAGCTGGAAAACAATGGAAGGACACTTTGTGTCTGTAACTGTGGCTGTTGCAGCCAAACGCTGCACAATAGTGTGACATTTTATTTAATTTCAACAGAAAACTCTATACTGTGCAATGCATTGAAGTAGCGTTGCTAAGTGTTGTTGTACCCCCGTTAGCAACAAGACAGGACTGGAAGTACACACTGCGCAGGTCACGTACCTTCTCTATGCAATAACATCGATCTTTGCTGCAGCTAGCTGACGAACCAACAACAGAAAGCAGGAGTAGACCACAGACCAGTTATTTGTGACACTGCCCCCTAGTGACAGTAAATGGCTACGACATACCCATGGACCATTTGGTACCGGGCCGCAAAAAAAAATTTCGTGGTTAAAATGTTAGCTATTTTTTTCTTCTTCCGGATCTTATTTTGAAAAACGACTGTTTCCGCCCTCACCTCACTACCCACACTTCACTCTGGAATGTCGTTTCACGCATCAGCGACACAAGCTAACCCTTGAAATAAAATAAGCCAAAAATAAAATTCACTGAAGAGCTTTTTCAGGACAGAACGAGCAAATGATTATTAGCAACATGATGGGAATGGAAGTACACACTGCGCAAGTGACGTACCTTCTCTATATAAAGTGTAATTGTTGCGTTCAGATTACAGACTATGAACTGACAAAGGTTTTTGTTATTGGAGCCCCTGCGCCTCTACCTGGTCTGCGGAAAAATTTTCTTGCATGAAACCGGTCCCTGGCACAAAAAAGGTTGGGGACCACTGGTTTAATTCATCTACTATGGGTATAAATTTCTCATTCTAGCATTTCAGAATTTAGCAATGCTTCCTTTTTGTGTTTCGCACTCTTGGAAATTGTGCTTAAGCCTTTGATCAAATGAAATAACTTTGGGATTTAGTAAGTTGGGCACTTTCAATCTGGACCACCGTAGTCAAAAGAAGACTGATAATACCATCTGCAGGGATTTATATTTTCTGTTCTGGGAGATCCCTGCTTTTCCAAATGCATAAAAGCCTAAGGCAGGAAGAGCAGCATTGAGAGATCCCCTCAGATAACAGAGCAGGCGTCAACGACAGCAGATATGACATTGATTAAGCCTGCATGAAAAGAAAGAGCTGGGGTGGAGCTGGATTGCAAAGTGGAATCCAAATGCACGGTGACTGTAGGCAGGCTAAAGACTCTTAACTAGCACACCCTATATGAGGTTGTTAATCGAATGTGCATAAGGGCATCACCTCAGCCACCAGCTGATTGGGACTGGCACTGAGATCAGCTGCTCTCAGCTGATGTACAGAGATTGCCTGAGTTCGACTTTGTGACAGATTCTAACAGTTTAAAGCTCATTTTTGCAGTAGTACCTTTGGCTGCTCCCTTGTAATTTCCCCAAGCGATCACCATAACAGATTAATACACATCAGTAATTTGGCAGAGGTAGTAAACACACCTAAAATTTTCATTCCTGCCCTGATTTAAAAAAAACTCAACCACAAGGCTACATCTGAAATATGCTAAGGACCAATTATGTTTTTGCAAGGGCTCAGTTTCCCACAAGTCAGTCTGTCTGACAAAATATTGACAAAACTAAAGGTCCCCCTCCTCAGTCTGCTGCATGTTTCCAGCTGAATGGAACCTCGGCTATCAATGTGTGTGACTTTAAAGGCAAAACTTTTTTAAAATCAATATAGTTTTTTTCTTGTCACACCTGAAAAAAAAGGAAGGAGCGTAGAGTAGAGAGCAGAGTGCTATTTTAGAGTCAACAGTTAATAGTGCATCAATTAATGTGATTCAGTCACACATAAAAAAGGACAGCCAATCAACCAATTCAAATTTCAATGAACTGAAATGAGAGCCAAAATGATCAAAACTGTGACACAAAAAGAGAACATTTCTTCATTTTTAAAGCTGTCAATGACCTTGATGTAACCCTGCTGACCTCTAACTCTCTGGTCTTTGTAACTGGAGGGCAGAGGGGACCAGTGTTTTCATGGAGGGGAGAAGGTTAACAAACTCCTCTGCGAGTGGACGGGGTATAAGCTATTTCATGTGCTCTAATTGACAGCGTACTCATCCTGCACTGCATTCATGCTCTCGCAGATACTTGTCTAAATCACATGCCACATTTACGTAATCCTCAGAAGATCTCCATTCCCCGTTGGCAGCTTTTTCTGTCTTACTTGCAGGAGTTCTGTGTGCTGAAAGCCAGAAGAAACATTTCAATAATGTCCTGCATTTTGCTGTCTTGTAGTGGAGTCTGCTGTGATATTAGCCAAACTGATTTTCAGCAAAATCCCCCAAGCCATCAAATTACAAAACCCCCAAAACCACTTTAATGTAGAAATATTAAAATAAAGCCAAGATAGGCCAGAGACGTGCTGTCAGCAGCTCATTTATGCTCCGCTCTGGGTCTCAGTGGATGAAATGACTCTTACAACTTTGTAAGTTTGATCGGGACTTGTGACATACTGTATGTTGCACGTCGTATCCTACTGCTCCTCGCTCCCTGTCAGTCTTCACTATACAGCCCAATAAACCAGTGCCATGAAAATAATCCCCCCTACCCCAGAATGGAGTAGTAATAGTAGTGTAGGAGATAGCAGCAAAGAAAAGAATAGTGGCTGGTAGGAGTTATTACTTTGCAGAGGGGTGAGCTGAACCTTGTGGCTCCTCTGGCCACAGTGATAAAGCAGAGAGTCAGATGCACCGAGGCAAAACTAATCTGGAGTTTTGATGACAAAAGAACGACCTTTATCCTTCCTACACATATACCGAATGGATGGAAGGGGAAAGGAAGACCAACAGAGAGAGGGAGAAATTGAGAACTCTCTCACAGACTGGGAAATAATAACTTCTGTTACATATATGTCAACAAAGGTTGTAGGAAGCCTTGTGATGTTCTCCTTTTTGAACCCATGAAATCATCCCCCAGTCCACCCCGCTTTTCCTCCTGCTTTTCCCTCGTGACAAATATCAGGATTCCAGATGCCTTTAAGGAAGCAGAGCAGGACCAATCACATCCTATAAGGTCTGACTGTGTCCTCCTTTTATGTCATCCACAACGCCAAAGAGTTAACGAATGGAAGTCAGGGGTCAGGGTGTCCCTGAGGACTCTTTCTGACCCCTCCATCTTGGCAGCGGCTGTCAGCTGCCTCGCAACTATAGTAGTAACAAACACATGCACACATGAACATGACGCAGAGAACTGCAATTTCCAGCCAGATAGCCTGTCTTACTTTTTGGATTTGTTGATGAACAGAATTGCTTTGAACTTAATGTGAATTTAATTTACAAATCTAAATGATGATATAAATAAATTACATTAACTGACTCTTTTTTGAATATTTTAGGGGTCCCTTGAGTTCTTCTAATACAAGCACTACAATAAATCAGATGCTTGTTATTGTGTCTCACGTATGGCTATAGTTTATGTTGGGTAAAATGCAGTAAGTCAGTCAGAAAGTTTTCACAGGACTCTGTGCCGTAATGTGCAAAACTAAGTTCGCCTCACAATTCAATAACTTGCAGAACCACCTTGAGCTGCAATAACTTGATGTAATCATTTTCTGTCAGACTTTATCAGTTTCTCCTATTGTTGCGGAGGAATTCTGGCCGACTCCACTTTACAACATTTCTTTGGTTCATTGAGGCATTTGTTTATACACAGCTCTCTTAAGGTCCTGCCACAGCATTTTAATCTGGTTGAGGTCTGGACTTGGACTGGCCTATTGCAAGACACTCAGTTAACCATGAACTCCTCTGTATACCAAAATATTTGAGTTAGATGTGTGGCATCTGTCTGACAGCTAAAGCCTAGCTCAAACTGGATGTTGCAACAGGACAATCAACCTGAGCAGACAATTAAATATGCAGCAGAATGGCTGAAAAAGAAAAGAATCACAGACTGCAAGGTGCCCAGGTCCTGTGGCTGCAAAACAAGCCCAAACCATCACCCCTCCACCACCATGCTTGACAGTTACTATGATGTGTTTGTGCTGATATGCTGTTTTTATGGCACTGTGCACTATGGCCAAACATCTTTACTTTGGTTTTGCCTCTATAAAGGATATCGTTCCAGAAGTCTCGTGATTTGTTCAGATACAACTTTGCAAATCTAAGCCATGCTGCCAGGTTCTTTTTAGGGAGGCTTTTTCCTGGCAGCCCTTCCAAACAAGCCATACTTGTTCAGTCTTTTTCTAAGTGTACTGAAAATAAAATGTATATGCTAACTGAGGCCTATAGAGTCTGAAGTGTAGCTCTTAGGTATTTTGCAATTTATCACTGTTTTGCAAGGTCTGACCTTGGGGTGAATTTGCTTGGATGTTCCCTCCTGGGAAGATTGCGGCCCTGTGTTCACACAAACCTGGATGACCTAGACCAGCGAACTGCCCAAGCTCACACTTTTATAGAGGTGGTCACACTGGCTGATTATCATTTAATCAAGTGAATTTGATTAGCGGTACCTGACTGCCACTTACCCTTTAACTCCCAAGGAAGCAATAAGGGTGTACAGTTTTTCACGGGACTACACGTTGGTTATGTTGAAATTTCAAAACTTCATCACTGTGATGTAGGTTTGATGGTCTAATGTCATGCCCAGAAGGTCTTTTAGGGTGTATAGTTGAATGCTCCTGATTTAAGCTTAAAGCTAGTGCCAGCATACTAACATGGTGTCATAAGCTGGTATAATGTACACCATGTACACTTAGTTAAGCATGCTATTTGCTAATTAGATGTAAACACAAATATAACCGAGGCCGATGGGAGTGACTGTTCTTATAGCGAGCAAACTTTGTTTAATCTTTGCCTGCTTAGCCAATCCATTTGTAGGTACTGATGCTATTTTGTAAAAAAAGTGAACATGTTAACCTGCTGGTGGAGTTACAGAGAAAGTGTCTACTAGGCAAATATATTCAGAGAGACGTTACTGAATTTTGTACAATATTCTTATTACTTTGGTCAATTAATTAAGTGATAAATGAATGCTACATCTGAAATGTCAACCATTTATCTGATTACTAATTTGGTTAATTGAATATTTAACTTCTTTGGATTTTAGACAGTTTTTCTTTGGCAAAATGTTATCTTGGGGTTGTGGAAATTAAATTTGATGTGTTATAGTATTTATGATGTTTTAAATACTACTCAACTATTCATGAATTGGCAAATTATTGAAAGAGTAATGAATAATAAAAATGTCTGTAATTCCAACTCCACTAAAGAACTTTAATACTGTACATACTGCCAAAAGTACAAAATAGGCATAGCTGTAATTAATATGGTATAAGAAACTTAACAAAGAAAGGTCAAGACCCTTGTGTTGCTTGCAAAGTTAATGTTCTAAGTTTGAGTCCAGAGTCTGCCCTGCCAGAGTATTAAACATTAGCCCCTCTGTCTATTGGCAAACCAACTATCCAGATAATAAGCACATAATATACAGTACATTTAGGAAAACTGAGCCCCAGAACTTTCAAGTTGAAAAATGATAACATAAAACATATCAATTCACAGGGCCACTAGTTATGCTTTAAGATCAGCACCAGACTGCTTTACCAAAGGAAGCTGAGAAAGGACATGTGTAATGTATGGTGCAAAAAAAAAAAAAGAAAAAGAAGCCAAATCAAATATTGCCAGTGAATAATTCAAGACGACAAAGACACACACAGCCTCCATCCTCCAAAGTAGGCTAACCAACAAAGCAAACAGACATTTGCATCAGGCAAACACAGAGTAAGTTTGGTATGATTCATCAGCAGCCAACGATCATGAAGTCACGCTTACCCTCTTTCTCTGCGGACGGAGAACAATCAGAGTCAGAAATACACACACAGACACACAGATGCAAACTGAGGTTGCGATTGTGGACGCTTGAAGGTGACTTGTGTGTGTGTGTGCAGCCTGGAGGTCCCTTGGTGGAGTGCAGGCCTAGAGTGTGTGTGTTGGACTGCCTCCGACAGTCAGGTCAAGCTTAAAAAAAGCCCAGGCCCAAGGCTCTACACTTCATGGTTATGGCCATGACACACCATAGGCCTAGATGCAATCGTACTCACTCAGTTATTCACTTAGTCAGTCCAGCGTTTTCTCACACACTTGGTCCAAGTCAAGTCAATGTACTGTCCTATATTGGCATTCAAAAGTGTATTTATGTGTTAGAAAAAAGCTTCATCACTGCAAGTAGATGCTTACACACACTTATTCTTTTTAGTTTAACCAAAGCAGAAACCACAGATTGCTTAGAAAAATGTCCGTAGCCTCTAGGACTGAAAAGTGAACTCAATGCATATGTGACCTAAACCTGCATTGTTTTTGAAAGCCAGCAGGGGGCGACTCCTCTTGCTGCAGCAAGAAATCTTACTGTATATAAGCCTACGAGAAAACAAGTCTGCAGGTTTATATTGCAATATAACTTTTTCTCAATAGAAATATAAGACATGTTTGCTATAATGTCAACAGAACTCATGCCATTAATGTTTTGACAGACAACACAAAAAGCCAATCATAATGAGAACAGCGCTGCTTGAACCAATCATGTGGCTGGAAAGAAGCTACAGCCACGTCAGGTTAGGTTGAGCGCAGGTATTGCAGCCAGCAGCAGGACATGTGCTAATGTTTGGGCTTCTGCAGCTCCGCACAGTGGTATCTCAGCAGAGGGAGCAAAGAGAGATAAGAGAGAAACTAACAATAGAAAACCTAAGCGACGGCTTTATCGAAGGAGACACAGCAACAAACACATCCCAAGGCCAAAAATAGACGATGACACTGTTGAAAACACGAGTCAGAGGACTTTGGTAGTGTGGAGATGTTTTGGCTGTTTAAAGTCCAACAGGAAACAGAGCACAGTAGCTGCCCTGCAAACTATGTCGAAAGCATGTTCCTACAAAGTCATTAATAATACCGATTTGTATAATTTTCTACAGCACATGTCATGTTCAACTTCTGTTGGACAATAAATGAGATTCAAACCAAAATTTATCTTACGATATCATAGCAAATCACTTAGAAGTAAAAAGAAAATTTTAGGCTTAACAGAAATGATTTGATTACTATTCGAACCATCTGAAAAATATTATCGTCCATATCGCCCAGCACTACCTGCAGGTCGCTTAGTTCACACCCTCAATAAACACAATCCTGATGAGCTTAAAGTTTTCAGTTGCTAATTTTAAGTCTCCATGTATACATACAACATGATGTTTACTTAAATCATGTAAATTATGGTCTCCATTAGAGTCAAAATATTTGAGAAAGAAGAGCATGATCCACAGCATGGCAGCCTTTTTTAATTGAGAAGCATTCTTAGTTTGTCACTCAGATCCACCTCATGCTTGTTTAGCGCTCAGATGTACTTAAAGAGTCTGCTGTTCAGTTTTTCCGTAAACTATAAAATTAGCATTCCAATTATTATCACAGTGAACAATAGAAGCAGTTCTACTCTCTTGTACAAATGTAGCTGCAGCCAGATTCCAAAGACCAGACAGAGATGCTACTGCAAAAATGCCATACTAGAGACTTCAAAATGCTAGTCCACAAAAACAAAAAAAAAAAACAAACAAAAAAAACCCCAATCTTACCTTTGATATGAAATTTGTGGTAAAGGCTAAAATATAAAAGAATCATCTGACATCAAGAAAATATTTAGTACATGTAACTCCCCAATTAATGAAAAATGATCATTTACACGGGTCAGCATCTAAATAAAACAAACAAAACCAGAACGTCAATGACATATTAGTTCATCTGGCTTCTGATCCATTATGATTCAGAGGTTACTGTAACATGCGAAAAACAGAATTTCAATTTCTCATCACAGATTGGCTGTATTGTGCAAATTAATGAGAATTAAAATCCACCAAGAAGTCAAGGAGACTCAGAAGCAGTCATACCCAGGATAACAGCCCTAGATCTTGACTGGACTGTGGAATCTTGCGAATGGACCTTCAAGTTTTCCACTCACAAAAATGGGAAGGTATACTGATCATGTTGGCAAATAGAGTTAATGCACAATTACTGGCTGCCAGTACCCGCTGCTACACCTACTCCAGTGCCCTAGATCTTGACCAACCCTGTGCTGAGTATAGCCTTGATCTTCAGCACAATTTGGGTGAAGATCTATTCGGTGACCACATTCTGCAGGTCTGATTAAATTCTGACCAATATTCTAAGAGGAGTAGTGATTCTTGTGAAAATGGAAAAGTGCCCATAAAATGACAAACGTGACCTTCATCTTGAGCAAAATTTTCATAACATGATCACAGTGTGCATTTTTAACTAAAATCTGACCAATACTCGAGGTGGAATCGCAATTCTTGTGAATGTGGATAGAACTGTTCATTAGTCCTTCAGCTGGATGAGCTATAAAACAATTTGTTTATTAACGGGCTTTAAAACTAGTGGTTGAAATGCTTTTTTTTTTTAAACAAAAACTTTGGCTTAGCTTTTTTCCATCTCAGTGCTAAATCAAGTTAATAACCCCAGAGTTCTAGTGCCATACTTAACACAAAGACTCAACAGCCTTTAACTTAGCTTCGGAAAAGAAGACTTCAAATATGCATATTCCTCAAAATGTAAAATTACTACTTTTCAACTGTGTGGTGAGTCCTAGACTTAGTAGTTCTCAATCAGAACCAAGAGCATAACTGCAAAATAATTCTTTGGAAGGATCCTTACACAATAGCGGCATCTGATATCCAAGTCAGATTAAAATACCGTCAATCACAAGGTGACATTAACACCAGTAATTATTATAACACCAGTAATAAAGATAGCACTATTTGTTTCCACCTTTCCTTCCTCTCCTGCTTTCACCCCTTCACTCAGTCCCCCCTCACTCCCTCTAAGGCCTCCCTGTCTTTTCTTTTTGACAGTGAGCAGGTCCCTGTTGGCGCTCTGTGCTCTTTTACAATATCGTAGGAAAGGAGAGACAGAATGAGGGAGAGAGAGAACGAGAAAGAAAGAGAAAGGGAGACCGCCAGAAACACTATACGATATCAAAGCTGCCAGTGCACAGCCAACAGAGCTTTGATAGTGGGCAGGGAGGAGTGTGGGTCACAAAAGCGCAAGGAGAAAGGCTCAGTGAACGGTTTAAAGAGGGGAGCGTGATCTATCGGGATCCCCACATTGAGGGAAGAGTGGGGTGGATGAAGCTTTGAGGTAGTGAGTGTTTTTCAGCTGGGTGTCCTGCAGTCAAAAAAAGAAGCAGGGCTCCCTCTCTGTGTCTGTCTGTCTCTTTCCCCTCTGGCTTTTCCACTTATCTTTAACAAACAGCAGCTCAGGCTCTCAGCCACAGGCCGACAGTTTGTCCCTACAACAAAAAACCATGGCAACAACTGCTGGAAGAGTCTGTCCGGTTCCAAAGGTTCGCCCTCTTTGGCTTCCACAGCCCTCCAGCTTTGGCCAAAATGCTAGATTGGAATCAATAAGCAAAACAGCTCAAACAGGGTGACAGAAGTTTGCAATTGAGAAACTGCTCTGTCTTGTGTTTAGTTGAGAACGCAGATTAGGACTGAAGAGTCTATTAGATCACCTTTGGCTGAGGAAGCCAGCAGGAGTGCAAAAGAAATGTGTTCCCGTTGAGAGAAGAAAGTGGAAGTTGAAAAATAGCTGAAAGAAAAGGACAAGGGAATGAGGCAGCAGTTTGTCTGTAACCTATACGGTCCTCTCTGGCCTGCCTTTGCTGACGATACTTACACCGCTTCTGCTGATCATACAACTCTGCTTACATCCTTCACTCCTCCCTCCCACTCCTACAAGCTGTTTTTAACACTGCACAAGATACCTTATGTCAACTGAAACGTGTTCCGAATGCTGACAAAACAAAATTCAGCCTGTTTACAAACTCACAAACAGGCCAAAAAGGAAAAAGTGATATGAGCCATCACTTCTATGGAAGTTGCAAAAAGCCTTTTTCTTCATATGGCATCCTCGAGCACTTAGAGCACTGATTAATCCTGTAGATAGATTGCATGCAGACTTTACTCGCTGACAGTTTTCAAAGGATGTTAATCTTACTAATCCAAATACTTCTACAATCCCAACCTTACATGCAGAGTGGAAATTTCTTGAAGGTCCATAAAAAATGGGAGGTCAGACTCTACATCGGTATTGTTCTTATGCCAAGTACTGAAACATAGATCCATGATGGCCAGCAGATATATCTTACTGACTGTGGGGATCCTCTGACACCTGCAGCAGGTCAATGTCTTTTTTTGTTTGTTTATTAAAGAATTTTATGCATATATTCCTTCCAGTTTCCAGATGATAAATCTCAATGACTTTGATCATTGTCTGGCCTTATCCCATAAGAACTCATGGTGACATGTATGTAACAAACACTTTACATTTTTTTACAGCTGTGTGTGCCTCTTGGTGTATTGTATATCCCCCAAAATTTTCCTGTAAGGAAAAATGGGTCTGTGTTCTTATAGTTAAAGAATTAGTGAGTTAAAATTGGAAAGATGAATTCTACCAATCAAAGGTCCTTTAACAAACTACATAAAGCACCTTCAGATAAGTTTTGTCAATCAGTGCTATTCTGTATAAATGAAACTGCATTTAATTGACTTAAAGGGGTTTAACTACAAAGTAGACTGCACGCTAGACTCTAACCCTCTGGGGTCGACAGATGTGCCGGCGCGTCCAAATCACATGACCGCAAATCGCATGGTGCAGCTGCAAGACACAGTCTCGCTGAAATCTCCATTTCAACTTTTGTTGAAAGTGCAGACTTAAAACTATATAGCAGTTTTTAAATCATGTTGATAGGCTAAGGAAAACCAGACTTAGAAGTAATTTATGCCGTTATTTTTCCATGTGTTTGTTATGTATTCCGTGCGTGTTTGGAGCAGGAAGAAATGGCAAAAAGGGAAGCACTTGCAAGAAAAAAAAAATTACACCCCTTAACCTATTGGTGGAAAAATGCACCACATCAACCAATAAAAATATTTTATGGCATTTGGCTGTTAAGGAATAGGGGGACCTTTTGGCAGCGAAAAAGTGAGAGAGAGAGAGAGAGAGAGAGAGAGAGAGACAGAGAGACAGAGAGATAGTGAGTTTTGAGATTTGAGAGCTTTGTGACATCGTGACGTGCCCCTGTGTGTTGTGGTGGACAGAAACTGTTTTTTGAAGTGCCACAAATAATTTGTATGGCATCTTATTATGACATTTGTTTGTTTTGCAAATAACTGTACAAAAATGCCTGAGACATTGGCTGTATTTTAATGTAAAAAGTTGTATTTAACTTTGTTTTTTGCTAAATTTGTATATAAGTTCTTGAAATTTACACTTTAAATTTTCATTCTAAGTTGTAAAAAATGGTTCGTTAAACATGTTTGTGATTTTCAGTGTAAAAAAAATCCAACTTTTTACTACTTGGATTTTATGTTTTGTGTGATTTTAGTCCCAGTCTGTTAATACAGTATGCCAAAATAAAAAAATAACTATAAACTTACACAGTGAGCTGAAAAAAAAAATTCCTCGCAAATAAGAAATTCTTAGTGCTGCAAGCCCCACCTCCAAAGTTCCTGAGCCTTCAGAGATTACTACTCTCTCAGAAGGGACTTTTTGGAGCGTAAAATGATTTCCCTTGCTCTTAATTTAGACCCTGTGATGGAAAGGCAGTGAGTTCCTCCAAAGGTTCCTTGTCCCTAGGTAAAGCTCCTGTGATGGAGGGATGTGAAAGAGAAGGGATGGGGTGTTGCAACTGGTTGGAACTCAGATAATTAAGATTAAAACAAAGTTAATTCAAAGGAATATTGTGAGAGGTTTAGCAGCATCTCTCAGTGAGAATGCAGACTGCAACAAATGAGTACCTGTCCTCACCGCCCTCCCTTTCCATATGTGTCAGAGAACTCATGGTGGCCATCAGGAAACAAAAGGGAGTCTTCCACAACTGCATTCATAAGCAGACCCAGTCTGAAGGTTCGTGTATTTAGATATAATTAGGAATTAGAAATGTAATTGAACTGAACAAGATCTAGGAATTAGAAGTTCAGTTTTTATACCACAAAAGTAACAGATTATAGCTGACAAGTCAAGAAAGCTGTTCTGCACCGTTCGTTGATGCCATTAACAGAAAATGCAAAAGCTAGTATTCAAGTCTGTCTATTCCCAGCAACTGTGGCAGAGCAACATGGTAACTCCTATGGATGGGGACTCGTTAATACTGTAGACATGTCTTTTTTAAGTTAACAAAAGCAATTCCACTTCTTCTGCTACGTCCTATCTGTACCTTCTATGTTTATGTCAGACAATGGTGACTACAACAAAAGAACTTCAACTTCATATATATATATATATATATACATATATATAGGGTAACTTTATCTTTACCCTACAGTGTGAAGCGCCTCGAGACTCATGATAAAAGACCTGCTACAGAGAAAACAGAAAGGTCAATTAAAAAAAAAAACAAAAAAACCCGCTGAGGTAGGTAAAAGGAAACAACAGTACCAAACTGGCCAAACGCGGTTGTTGCTGTCTGGGTCAACACGACATGTAGTTACATTTCTGGACAGGAGCACGTCGATGTACAGCGAGGGTTGCAATGTAGGGTTTCACAAGAGTTTGCGGCTATGACGTACCTACAACATAGCAGAAATAAAGTTTTAGACCTCAGAGGGTTTTAAACTGACCGGACAATTGCCAGCTCAATCAGACATCACACAGATATTGTATTAGGGAGCTGGCAGATTAAAGAATGATTAATATTTGCGTTCTGTCATTTAGGTAAAGTCCATAACAGTTCAGAGCTGCAACGCATGTGTGAAATCAGATCAAGCTTGCCAAAAAGAAATCACCTTAGCAAGATGCTTAATGTAATGGTTCCCAAATTCCCAACCTTTGCAACGTGATATTGCAGGCAACTAAGATTAATTGGAAAAAAAAATGCTATTTTAGAAATTAGGAAAAACTTGTGGAAAAGAGTAGTGCGTTCAAAAGCATAAAAGCTGAATTTAGGCATTTTTTGCTGACAAAAGTTTTTCATTTTCATGCAAACACTAGATTATTTTGCTTTATATCCACATACCATCACCCACTCTTGTCCTTGTTACTGTACTAATGTAGCCATATCACTGACCGATCCACCCACTTATTGCTCCTACATTTTCTTTTTTATCACTATATGGGAGTCCTCTGGATGTAAGAATTAGCTATTCTCTTACATCTCCATAAAAAATTCTTTTTGCAATCCCATGACAATTTTGTTATCTGTCTCTGAGGTCAAAACCAAATTAGGCACAAGTGCTTGTATGTACTCGTCTTCCTCTTCATGGAACAGGCTACAAAATTATCTAAAGCTGAAAGCTCCCTTGCCGAGTTTACAGGGTTAATGAAGGTTCTTGTGGCAGACACAATAAGGAGTTTCCTTTGCTTTGTTTAGTCAAGATTTAAATAGGTTTGGCAATGAGCCTGCTGGTTTGACGATGAAGTGTTGTCTACTGGAGTGCTTACAAAGTAGTCAGTACTCAGCTATGATTACATTTTGTTTTTGTGTGTTTTTCTGTCTGGGGCTTTAATGCTTGTGTGGATGCTGAGTCCTGGTTGGCCTCCTGTGATGGAGAGGGTTTTTAATCTGTAGGGCTGCCTGCTTTAAACAAAGGTGGAATAACATTTGAACAGAAGTTCGTCTTCGCATTGACCCTTAAAGACTTTGCTCCACAGTCTTTCCGCTTACAAAATAACAAAAGGTACGACTCCTTGTTTCCGCTCACCCCCCTCTCTACACTGTATTTTCCAATCTCCAGATCCAGAGAAAGCCAGTGAACAAGAAGGAAGATGACCGCAAGTGCTAATGACAGGAGTGGACAAGAAAGACAGAGAGAGTGGGTGTAAAAGACAGAGGGGAGTTATATCCTAGGGTCATTAGCAGCAGCTCAAAGTCACCTCGTCTTTCAGCGTATGCTGTTTGACAGGCCCTGCCAACGGAATTAGGGATGAGGGATGATGCTGCCGTGATTAGATGTGTAACTCAGGGGAAAGACAGGTTCTGATCCATGGTTACAGTACACTCCCACTCACATACATGCAAGCTACAGATGGAGAGAGGGATCTTGTAGAAAAGGGAGCAGGATAGGAGATGCGATAACCCCAGTTTTAAGATGCGGTCAGTTGTTGACTGGATAGCCCCCAGATCCTCTATTTCAATGTACAGACCTGATGCGAGTCAGCCTGATAAACACCGCAGGCTCCCCCGATGAGTGAATTGAATTCCCAAATTACCAGGCTTAAGATAACATACCTGGCTAAATTGCTGCTCTTTATAACTCTCAAATCTCTTTGTAGATATTCATCAAAGGCTGTTTCACTCCTGATGCGGAGAACACAGGAGATGGGAAATAGGAGAACAACACACAATGTGGTTCATATTAAGGCCTCTGATCTTCTATCTCAAGTCCCTCGTTTTCAGCTACATTCCTTTTGCCAGGGGTGATGTGTGGGAGAAGAGGAAGGGGGGTACTGGCATCCTCTCTGCCAGTGCAAAATATGCGATGAAGCTTAAATGTCAGTTGGAGATTTCTAGAGGAAAGCAAGGGGAAACTTATGCTTTGCCTGCCCTCTTCTTCCTCAGCATAAAATGATCCAACTTTGCTTGAGCCCCAGTGCAACAACGACAAGTCCTTGCAGGTTCCTCATCACTTCAGGAGGTTATGTCAAACCTTCCCTTTTATACTTTCAGTTCATCTTTCAGCTCAGACTCAGGACCAAGGCGGAAGTTTCCATCTGTCCAGTGCAAATTAATGCCAGCAATAGTAGAGTTTGTTGGATAAACTGGGAAAGGTCCATCTGTTGGCTGAAGCTTCACTTAAAGACGCACCCCATCGAACATTCACCCTAAAGACAACTAACATGCTCACTTAGAGGTAGTATAACAAGAAGCTGTGTGGCTGTGGATGTGCTGCCACAGGAACTGTAGAGCTGTGGTAATACAATCCAGGAGTAGCATATCTGTGACTCTGATGGCTCATCAAAACCAAAAACTTTACACTGGTTTGCACTATGTAACAGGATTTTACAGAAATTTCTGTGATTTTATCCCTCACTAAAACTGTCAGTCAGGACCACTGTATTAAAAAGAAAATTACTTCCACCTTCTGTTAAATACTGTATATATGCCGGCATGTCTCTGGTCTCAGACCCTCCCTGGCCTTCCAAGAGCATACATGGGAAGGCTGAGGCAGGGAGCGCAGAAGCAAGACCTCAGCACAGAACAAAGCAGGCATAACGGCACATATGACACTGATTAAGTTGCAAAGGTGCTAAAGGAGGAGCTGGACTGGGTTGCAAAGTGGGTTGCAGAGCACAGTAACTGAAGGCAGGCTAAAGCAGCTTAAGCACACTCTATATGAGGATCGTGAGCTGGATATGTATAAGCCAGCAGCTGATCTGGGTATCAACCCAGATCAGCTGATCTGATGACTGTGGCTGAGACTGGCTTCGTGGCCTACGTGAACTAACACTATGTTTGATTTCACAGACGCTTCTTTCAAATATCTTTTTAAATAAAAGCTCTCTGTATTTTCACCCCCGACTCAATCAAACACTGATGAATGAAGATGTTGTGGTGTTTTATGCAGTGATAATGTCTGTCTGTATATGGCCTAAGCCTGCAGAGCTACATTAACCCTAGTACTGCAGGACCTCAATATACTGATGTCCCAGATAAGTTTCGTGTACTGCCGGTCTTCCATACAGTATTTTGATCACTTCCGGTGTTTTCATTCACTGCCAGTTGTCTAGGTGATCGTATAGCTGGCAGTACTAGGGTTAAGCTCTGCACACTGGTCACATCTTGCACCTCACCATCAAATCGTTAGAATTTTACCTTGATGGTGACCTGGCATACAGCCTGATTACACCTGACTGACAGAACAGACTTAACATTAAGTGTGCAAATGTAGCTCGGACTTCTGACAATGTATGAGGAGCTTAGCTGCATCTAAAAGGGGCATGTGTCAATCCAGCCATGTTCCTTAGTGCATCTACAAGAAGCAGATAAAAGTACACTGAAAGCCTTCAGATGTTTCAATTATAAATATTATGTCTGTTTCAGCCTCACCTCAAACTCTAAAAGCGTGAGAAAGCTACTTCATTCTGTACTCAGAATGCCACTTAAGACATAATGAAGAAAAAAGCATAGTACTTATGTACTAGTAACAGGGATAGTTGTAATTTGGCTGGTAAAACTTCATCTAAGGCAGGCTGATTTTTTTTTTTAGTTTAACACATGTTGGCAGCAGGTGGGTCAAAAAGGTAATTTCAGCCAGCGCTCTAGAGAAAAAGTATTTAGCAGCATGCGACACCACAGCTCTTTAGTGAGGGTGATGCTAATAGAATATTTTAGAATTGCTAAAACTCTTTAACTTGTACAGTAAACCAATCTGCTGCCATTCCAGTATTATTTGCCCCCTCCCTTGCACAACTGAAAATGGACCTAATAATGTCTTTGATTATTTTTTGAAATATATATATATTCTTACATAATGAAATTAGTGGATATAATTAAGGTGTGTGCCAAACACTGTGGCTTCAGGCTGCTCTAAACATTCTGTTTAGGGCTTTTCTTTTTTAGCTTTTGGCTCTGCATGACGTATCAGATATCCGTCATATTGTCACCTCAGCCACATAGAACTGGCATGATTAAAAAAGCACCATCCATCCAAAGTTGGCCTAAAAGAAAGGTAAGGAAGTTCAAGATAAACATGAGATAAATAAATATTATTCTGAACTAATAAACATGCAAAGCTACTCTAGCTAAGTCTAAGAAAAATGATATGCATAAGTCCACTTAAATACAACTTCATATTGAGGTAGTTCTACTAGGGTACAGAGGAGATAGAACAATACCAAAACCAAGGCATAATGCCGCAGTTTTCAGAGTCTTTACAAAGTCTTCAAAATGGATGAACTCTAGATTTTTCTTAAACAAGGGCAGCAGCCACAGCGGGCAACTAAATGTATTTTTTTGGTAAAAGCAACATGTGATTCCAGCAGTTAAAAATCAACAAGTTTCAGGCACATTCTTGTGCGGCGAAAAGAGTGAGGAGTCGGGGTGTCAACAGGCTTTCTGGGAAATGTAGTAAAACACAGTGAAAACGACGAGAGGGGCTGAGGCAAAGTGGATACAACAAAAAGGCAAACGGCAAATGCATATTTAGAAAATGACAAAACACGTTGGACATTCCAGCCTGATGATTTACAAGAGCGTAGGATGGAATTTTCCTCTGAGGCAGGGCGTTCTAATCTTTTACCAAACAGCAAGGGAATCTCCAGTGTTCACACTCACACAAACGCATGCTTGCATTCCTGCAAGGACCCACACATGAATACAAATGACAAGAAGGCAAAACCCATGCAGATTTGCAGATTTTCACATACATTCACTTGTTCTCTCTTTCTCTCCTTCTTCCCCTTTTGCTCTTTTACATCGGTTTCCTGTGCGCACTGTCTACCTCTCATGATGCATTCAGAGCATGAACACCCGGAGTCAGCAAGTCTGGACACAGCTGCTAAATATTCAGCCCAACATTCCCTCTTGTTCTCTCATTTTCTCTCACAATGTCTCTTCTTCTCCTACCTTAAACTCTCCTTTTTCCCCCACCTCTCTCACTCCAATGATGCTCTATTTCTAGCTCAATTCCTTCCTATTCTGTAGCTCTCTACAGCGCTGCCAATGCTGCCACCGCCACCGCTGCTGCTGCTGCCTCTGCTCTCTGTGCTCCACTTTCATTAAGGGGCTCTCCTCTGATAGCCCTTCATATAACACTTAATCATCATAACAATAAGAGCACTCGCTCCCCGACGAATCACCTCGAGGGGCCAGTCCTAAAGATCCTCCGCTAACTGATGTCATTAACTGCCAGGGCGCCTGATTGGCTCGAGCAGCACGGGAGAGCCCGCCTTAGGTGTTTGACGGAGGGCTCAGCGGGAGCAATGCAGGTCGGACAGGCCAAGGACATTCCTCTTATGGAGAAGAGCTGAGAGGAACGTACAGGCGCCCACTCGCGTGTGCACAGGCACAAAGGCTGGCGCTGGGAAGCAGAAGACAAGGCCTGTTTGGTGTTACAGTCAAGAGAGAGATGAATAAGACTATTGAATAAGGGGGAGGGAGGTTTGAATAACAGTATTTTACATGAATGGATCTTCAGGGAAATGACTGCTCCATCGCTCCCTCCGCTCTCTATTTTCAGCTGCGATTTGACAACAGGGTTGAGTGTGTGTGTGTGTCTCTGCGTGTATGTGTTGGGGGGCATTTTGGCTGATTGAGTCTCCGCCGTTATCACGCTGTGGAAGTGACAGCGTGCCATATTATGTTGTTCTGGGTGTGTGCATAGATGAGCAGTGACGGCGGTTTCTTGCACACAAACAGATCTGCACGCGCCCACACGCGCGTGCGCGTAGAAAAACACGCACACACTCGTCCGAACCACAGCGAAATCACAGCTGTTCTCAGTTGCTATGCGGCAGTCTCACCATCGTCTCGAATAACACACACACACACGAAAGTGTGAGACGGGGACAGTAACACCAGGCTTGGCAGGGTCGGAAGGTCACAGGGGTATTGTGACAAAGTCGCCTAGCAACAAAGTCACGGCACATATAATTTCCAGCGCGATGCCCTCCCCTTCCTGGGTGCCCCTGACCACATCTGAATGTGGTTATAATGAATGTGATGACAGATGATGATTATTTTGCACCTGGCTCTCGCTGTTTGAGAAGAAATGTGTTGAATGTGCTGGTGCCTCATAACAAACCATAATAAATCTTGCACCATTGTAAGCACTACACAGTGAAACCAAAGTGTAAAGTTGGCAGAATACTAGCTTGTCAGTTTTCAGCTACTGTTGGGTACAAAAGGAATTCATACATCAGTGAATTAAGTGCTTTTCTACTGTTATTCTTGTTTAAATGACACCTCTGGTGCCACATCAAGTCCCTTTTCTGAAATTTTAAGTTACAGTTCCTTTTGTTTGTGCATTTGCCAATATTCCTAGTTGTGTGGGTGCACGGTGCCCCTCGACGAGTTCGGTCCCTTAAGGCTTTCTGCACAGCAAACCCCTGCAAGCAGTTACCAAACATAATATGAGTACACAAAGAGGAAAGTGACTTTGACTCTAACTTTTAAAAGTGTGTTTCATCAGGACTGCAGGTAGCCCGGCCCATCTGTGTGCTGAATTCTTTATAGGTTATCACAGGAACAAGGCTCCTGTCCTTTCTGCCTCGTTCCCTTTGTGCAGAGTGACGTTTCAAAACAGAAACAGTGAGCTCGGCTGGAAATCTGGGCTTCTGCGGAGGCTGAATTTTAGACGCCTTTTTGAGCTGGGAAAACACCTAAGTGGTAAATTCAACAGATTTGTATTATTCGCCAAAACTAAAATGACAAACTGCTCCAGGGTAGCAGCTAGCAAACACGATGTACTCATGCAGCGATGGCAGTTTTATAATTTCATCTGTGGATGAAAAAATAACCAGTAATGATGTCATCAGGACTGTCTTGCCTTAGGCTTGACATGTACAGGTTTGTAACAAAAAGCCACCATTACAAGGTCAGGGTTAAAAATCAGACATGGGTGTTTCCCAGACAGAAAAATGAAAAGACCCTGCTGCATTATGGGAAGTACAACAGCAGCTCCATAATTAATACTAAAAGTCGTTATGATGTGACTTCTGCTGTTAATTTTGTACTTTTTTCCAGTTATATATCTTTGTCTATGTAATTGCCATACGCTGATAGGATAAAGTGAAGCTAGTGAGATGTCAAAGAAGACAGCCTTCGCATGTTTTTATGCAAGTGTTTGCATGATTTTGTGTTAAGAAGAGCTTTTATTTGAGATTCGATCAGTGACATCTGCAAATTAAACAAGGCAGCTATACCACACTGGCTGCTGGGAATGACCCCCCATTGTAGCAGCTTCTGAATAGCTAGCCAGCCTTTACCTTGGCTAAAGCTTCAACTCTGAAAGTCAACCAAAGGAATGGGAACAAATTATGTATTTTTGCAACAGTCTTCCAGAAACAAAGAGCTTAAAGATGCCATTTAAAATTGATTCTTTGTTGTCTATAGACACAACGCTATTTCATCCCATGAGTTAGGAGCCCTTTTTATGCTTGAATGATTCATAGGTCTGTGTTTAAGTGGCATAACAAATAAAATTATTCCTCTGTAAATGGTCAGGTTCAAGGACTGGACTGAAAATGAGTAAAAAGCAGCCAATGTCCAAGGAAGAAACTCTGGCTCCTTGGAAGCAAAATGCAAAGAAATGCGGGGTGGCTCAAGAGTTTTGTACTGTACTGTAAGCACAACCATAAAGTTATCTAATGTATGTTATTAGCCTACTGTTAACTGTTTTTACACATGTAAAATGAATGTTGAAATAGCAGGAATATAAACAGGTACCAGGCAAAGGCTATAGCTTAACCACCTGACGTGTAAATCATCAATATGACGACCCAACCCTAATCCTATATCATCAGAATATGGATTTTTTATTTTGTCATTGTCCTCGGGGAAATCGGGGAAAGAACGTATTCATTCTGACCCACATCAGAAAGTATTCATATTATCTAAAAAAAAAGCCAGTTTTGTCATTTTCTAAAATATAGTTAGGGTAGGGTTAGGGTTACCCCAATGATCAACTGATATCTGTCCATCTGTGTTCGCTATTGACAGTAGGCTAAATTACTTACTACTCGAAGCAGCAAGAACTGCACCTATAAATGTCTGATGTTATGACTTTTACCACATAGTATAGATAATGCATAGACACATTAACTGTGTCTTTATCCAACTGTTTTTCTGGTAGAAAGCCAGCTTTGCATTTGATCAGATCTCAAGATCCTGGTTGTGCAGCTTTTTACTGCAACTGAATATTAATATTCACAATCAAATGTCAGTATTTATTATTGAATTTAGACTATTCCTTGACAGCACGAAAAAAAACCCGAAAACTCTACAATGGATATGCTGTGTTTCAGCCCAGAGGTCTTCGTTGGGTTATCTGTGGCAATATAAATTGTCAGTGACATTTTCTTATATGTGCACACACACTCATTTAATGTGTGAGTCACGCATAATATTAAACCAAAAAACAAGGGACCCGCTGAAGACTCAATAATTATATTTCCTATAAAACAGTAGAAATAATGAAGTTCTCTTGTTTGTTATTAGTCAAAACAAAGTGCTGCCTGCACTAAAACCATCAGAAAATCAATAATAGAGATTTTTATGAATCGAGTTAAAAGCAGTGGCCTCTGCTTATTTTATTTTTTTTTACCTCACTGCCTTCATTTGGTTAGTGATGTCACATGTCAGCCCCTCTGTCTACTCTTTCTTTGCCTTCTCCTTTCCGCTGTGTGCAGTGGAACAAAGCAGAGATGGCAGAGAAACTTATCTTTAAAAAGAAAGTGCACAGTGTTGTGGAATAATTTGGAAAACTGTCACAGCAAACGAATCCTATCTCAGAGAATGCCAGTCACACGTACATGCACGCACACACAGACTTAAAAGCACACGTGTGCACACACACACACACACACACACACACACACAAACAGGGACTCTGGTGTTTACATCATATGGGAAGGTATTTTTTCCCCTCACCCTGCCAGGGAACAGGCCCACGCATGGACACACAGACGCTGAGTAAGGCCCTAAGACTCCTGGGGGGGTGGTGGTGGGGGTGAGTGTGTGTGTGTGTGTGTGTGTGTGTGTGTGTGTGTGTGTGTGTATATAATCGGTTTGGTCGTGCATCTATGTCAAAGTGCTACTTGCTGAAGCGGACATCGTTTGGACAGCATCTATGACCTGTTTGTGCTGTGTGCGTAGATTTCGTGTTTGTGTGTATATTTGCGCAGCGGTATCAAACAGTCCTGCTCAGTGCTAAGCTGTTGCGCGGTTATGTACAGTACTCTGTTTGTGGTTTGGCCTTAGTGGAGCTGAGCTAATGCTAATCAGTTTATTAGGGAAAATCTGCATATTTTGTGTTTGCGTGTGTGCGCACAAGTGTGTCTACTTAAAGCATTCTTGTGTGTGTGTGTGTGTGTGTGTGTGTGTGTGTGTGTGGGGGGGGTTGTGCACGTGCACGTGTGTGTTTTTGTGTCTCAGTTCATAAACTTTTAAGCCACCATGCGGTGTGATTTCCCCACGGTTTGGGGTTTGAGGTTAGAAAGGGAAAAAAGTATCAGAGGACAGCAGAGAGACAAAGTGTGTCTGAGCACGCTTGTGTGTATTCAAGACCGTTAAAAGCTCCCAGTTCTCCCATCCAGTTTCAGATGGCTGATGTACAGAGCGTCAACCACAACACTTGGAGAACACAACAGGCGGCCTATTCAACCCAAGACACAAATAGAGCAGTTTTCTTCTGTGCTTAAAAACCCCGTAGTTCAAATGGAAAGCTAAAAACAGATATTTCTATGGAGCGCAGAAGAAGGCCAACCGCTAAAAAAAAAAAAAAAAAAAAAACCTCCCTTTCCCC
>VUQH01089847.1:3286-18059 GCA_015106775.1 Etroplus canarensis | reverse complement strand
TCCTCTTCTCTCCAGTGCATACCTCCACCTCTCCAGGCTCTTTTCCACCTCCTCCCTACTCTCACAACAGATCACAATGTCGTCTGCAAACATCATAGTCCACGGAAACTCCTGCCTGACCTCATCTGTCAATCTGTCCATCACCATTGCAAACAAGAAGGGGCTCAGAGCTGATCCCTGATGTAATCCCGCCCCCACCTTGAACCCATCTGTTACTCCTACTGCACACCTCACCACTGTCTCACTGTCCTCATACATGTCCTGCACCACCTTCACATACTTCTCTGCCACTCCTGACGACCTCATACAATTCCACAGTTCCTCTCTTGGCACCCTATCATAACCTTAAAAAGACCCACAAAGACACAGTGCAACTCCTTCTGACTTTCTTTATATTTCTCCATTGACACTCTCAAAAACACAGTAATATAAGTGTTTAATATGAGGGAACAAAATCTCAAACAGGTCTTGTCATTTTTTTTTCCACCAGTGCAACAACTAGAGGTGAGCTCACACAGGCTGTGCACTTTCAGCACTCTGGAATTTTTTTTTCTTTTTTAAAAATCTGGTCACCCTACCTGCAGGGTAAACACTGTCTTTCTCACTTATTTTAAAATGCTGTCATGCTCATATCACAATTAAAAAAGTACTGTTTTCCAGCTGGTGGCTGCCAGCCTGAAGGTAACAAAGTGTAGCTTACACCTGCTAAATAGAGACAGGTGAACGAAGAGAGTTGCTGTTGATCGTTACTAATCGGATTATGTGAACCTGAGAGGACACGACTTGAACAGCTGAGAGAGGAAAGGGACGAGGCCTCATAACCTCTTCCATACTACCTTCTTTCCATCTACAAAATGCCTCTCTTTATTAACCGAAACCAAATATTTGCACATCAGGTGCATCTGCTGGAGCACAAGTTGAGGGTGAGTCATGGTAAAATGTTAGGGAATGCCAAGTGGGAGATTAATTTACTATATATATTTTGCAGTATTCTTAAGGACATGTTTCATTGTGTTTCAGAGCAAAGAGGAAAGAATACTTGAACTGGAGACAGAGAACGCCATTCTTCATTTAAGACTTGCTGAGGTGAGAAGATTTCTGTAATTTATCATACACAGGTTTTATCTTCAGTGGAATTACTGAGCATTTTATTCTGGTATGGTTTTTAGTGGCAGCAGGTGTTGCAGTGCTTCAGACACTTGTCTTAAATGCATGAAGTTTATTACACCTGAGTAGTTCCTTCATGTGTGGGGACATTTGAATAAGTTTCACTTTGTCTGTGTTTTAAATGGGCAGTCAATCATAGGTGTTTATGTAAATGTTGTATTGTGAAGATATTTTGTGGTGGATTCTGGATATCACTGCATAGCCTCAAAATAAACTGTATTATAATGTAAAATAATACAAAAAATAGGTGTCTATAACTGTGCAAATCAAAGGTAGAATGTGATTTGTATATTACCACTCAAGGGTTAAGTCTCCTGGCCCTCCACATTATAGACTCTTGGACACTTCTTTAGGTAGGCCTGCTCCTCAAGCAAATATCTAATCAGCCACTCAGATAGCAGCAAGTCAGTGCATTTGGGCATATTGATGTGGTCAAGATGATCTGCTGAAGTTCAAACTAAGTATCAGAATGGGTAAGAAAGGTGAGCTGACTGAATGTGATTTGGCTGTTGGTGCCAGACAAGCTTGTCTGAGTATTTCAGAAATTGCTGATCTACTGGGATTTTTATGCAAATCCATTTTCAGTGTTTACAGAGAATGGTCAAAAAAAAGAGAAACTATCCAGTAAGCAGTAGTTCTCTGGATAAAAGTGCTTTGTTTATGCTAGAGGTTTCCTCTGACATCAACAATGCAGGTGGGCTACTGCAGCAGATGTCCCCACTGGGTGCCACTCCTATCAGCGGTCAGATCAGGAAACTGGGGCTAGTTTGGCAGTAGAAAATTGGATACATATTTTCTGATGAGTCTCAATTTCTGCTGCTCATTTGAATGGTAGAGTCAGAATTTGGTGAACAACATGAAAGCATGGATCCATCTTGCCTTATATCAACCACCCAGGCTGCTCCTGGTATAATGGCGTGGGGGATATTTTCTTTGCACACTTTGGGCCCCTTAGTGCTACTAACTGAGCACTTTTTAAATGTCACAGCTTTTGTGAGCATTGTTGCCGTCCGTGTCCATCCCTTTATGAGCACAGTGTAGCATTTTCTGCTAACACACCATGTCACAAAGCTCAAAGCATCTCAGATTGGTTTCTTGAACATGACAGTGAGTTCACTGTGCTTAAATGGCCTCCACAGTCACCAGATCTCAATCCAATAGAGTACCGTTGGTGATTCACATCATGGATGTGCAGCTAACAAAACTGCAGCAACTGTGTGATGGTGTCATGTCAATACGAACCAAATATGGGCCAAAATTTCTGAGGAATGTTTCCAGCAACTTGTTGAATCTATTGATGCAGTTCTGAAGACAAGGGGGTCCAGTCCAGTAATAGCAAATTGTAGCAGGTGTGTGTATATTTTAAGGGCAAATGAAGATTTTCCTTATCTGTCCTTATTACAGCTGAGTTCATGGAGCCTTCTACAGAAAAGACTCTGCTGTGCAGTGGTATGTTGTCTGTTGAGCAGTTTGTGCAGTATCATTATCTCAATAATTAACTCTAGGGGCTCTGCAGTAGTCCCCAGCACAGAGCCACCCTTCTTAGTCAGCTTGTTCAGCTTCTGTCCATGGCTCTGATGTTACAAAAAATTGCACAGCAGACTAATTCAAAGATGTGCAGCATTTAAAGATAAAGGTAATCAAAAATGAAGAATATTTGTTTTTGGTTTGATTGCTTTTTTATTTTTAAAATAAAGGTCATTGCTACATACTGTATGTTGCCACCGTCAATTATCTGATAGACTTTTAAATGTTTGCAATATTGACTTTGTTATTTGATTGCTGTATCATTAACCAAATCAACTCTTGAATCATAGCACACCATTTAAGGAAATTTTGTATTTAAGTGTAAGCTGATTGTTTAGATTCCTCTTCCTGACTGACCTCTCCTGATGGTAAATTGGTATTAATCTAGTACAAAACACAGAATTTGGTGACACACTTGTGCAGAATAAGAGTGCTGATTTTATATCCTTTTCAGTGTTTGGGGAGACAGCGCAGGGACCATGAAGAGGAGACCAAGGCCTTGAACCACCATCAGCTCCACAGGAATACGCAGAAGATAACCCAGTCGACCCTCATCAAGCTCCTCTCAGGGGTTCAGGTATGTAGCAGATGGTGAGGTAGGAAGGCTACAATGTATACATACACTTAAGTTGTCTTCTGTGTGTTTGTGGCAGGCTGTGAAGCAGGACCTGAGTGAACTGTCTGCAATGTATGTGAGCTTTGCCACTGAGTTGGAGGAGCAGAGTAAGCAGCTGCTGGAGAAAGTGGAGCAAGCCAGCTCTTGTCTGAATGCACACAGTGAAGATGACTTTCAGAGTAAGTATCTGAATGGAACCTCAGTTTAACATAAATGTTACAACAGTTATGGACTTTTTGAAACTGGGGTTTAGGTTTAGTGTTCTAAAACCATTTTGGCTCAAATGTAGTCATTGTTTTGGATCTCGGTTTGGTGCAGTGAGCTGGAACAGTGGAGAAGCCATCAGAGGAGCATGCAGACTGTGCATTTAGGGTTGAGCCATGGTAGTTCCTCATTTAGTGAATTAAAAGTTCCCCTAAAAAGGTTAATGAGGTGAACAATTACAGTATTTGGAAGTCTAAAATATTAAATCTTATCCATTATTGTTTAATTATGTTCTTTTGCAAGTTGCAAATACAAAAAAGTATAAAAGCTTCCTTCATATCTGCTGTAGATGTCACCGACTGATTACAAAGAAAGGAACTGTGGGTGTTTAAAGCTTAAACAAATCATTACATCTCAGCTTTTCCTCACCTTTTATAGACCACTCACTCTGCACAGGTGCTGCTGAGAAGGAGTTTATTTATAGGAAGATTTTCTGCCTTCCACTTCCATTGACTTTTCTCAGTCACTCATTCACCCTCCGTGTGTGTCTATAATTCTGAAGTGGCTTACAGGCTACATGCTGCTTGTTTCTCAGTCAGGTAATCCTCTCACTGTCCCTCCCGTCACTCTCACTCAGGTTGCCGGAGGTTGGCTGCCTTGTTTAGTTAGTCAGCTGGTCAACACCTCTTAGATGATTGGTAGAAAATCATCTTGGTGCACACATTTACCCAGATAAATGTGAAGATAAACGTTTCAAACTAAACACCCTTTCTTTAATATTCCCTTTCTGATCTCTTTCTGTTCTGTCTTTCTGTCAGTTGATAGGGTTAGTGAGCTTTTAAGATTTTTTTTTAAATAATGCACTTTGGTATTTTGCTTCCATTTGTGATTTAATTTGTTAACTGGTAATGGTTATACCAGCTTTTTGAATATTCCAATAATGACAGAGGTGCAGTTTCTGTACAGCAGGTTGCTCCTAAAAATATTCAGAGATTACATGCATCATTGTTTTTCATTTTCTCTTTTACAATGAGTTAGAAAGCAGTATCATATTGGCTGGTGATGACTGCACTGAACACAGATGACAAAGATAATCTTGGAGCTGTTATATATTTCCAATAGCATCACTAGGAAAGTCATCTTTATGATTAAAAAATAATACCCAGAATTATCTGAAAACCTTTTTCATTACTTTTTTCTGAGACAGTTTCCCTTAAATTAATAAAAGTCCATACAGCCAGTTAATGTTCTGAGGATAACTTATGTTTCAAATATTATTTAATCACAAAGACAAAATTGTGGCCCTTCAACATTTAGTTCACTTCATATTCACTGATTGTCTCAGCCTGACGTGTGTAAATGGAATTACCAGGCGTGCGTATGTGTGTGCTCATAGATTAAAGACTTGGCCTGAATTCAAAGATTTACAAATGACTGTAGCGCTGGAGTTGTATACAGGTGACCTTTTCTTCACTTTTCACTTTTCTTTTATATGCTGTTAAAAAGAGTGCCACCAGAGGAGTTTAATATTTATGTCAAACACTGAACCTCAGTTATGAAAGAAAATTCTTACTGACTGGAATTTTGTTCCCTGTGTCTAGACTTGCAGGCTCGTGTTGCAGCCCTGGAGCGCTCTCTGGAGGAAGAAAGGGAGAGATGCAGGGCAGAGAGGCAGAAGAGAAAAGAACTTCACAACATGCTGGTGGTAGGGAAAATGTTCATTTTATCTATGATTGCTACGGGATCATAGATAAAAGCATTACAATACCAAACCCTTTAATATCATGTTTGTATCAATGTTTGTTTTGTTGCAGGAGCTAAGAGGGAACATCAGAGTTCACTGCAGGGTGCGTCCCATTCTTCCATTTGACCACATCCAGTCCTCGACGGCTGTATCAGGGTGGGTCAATACACAAAGCAACATTACTACACACAATGAAAATAAATATGGTTATGTGCCTGAAAGTTGAGTTAATCTGATTTTTTCTCTATCAGGTCTGCATCATCAGAGGAAGTAATCCATGCAGTCAGTGATGTGAGTTTTACTCTTTATTTTCATTGATTGCTGTAAACCTGCCTCTGTTCTCTAACTTGAATTTCTCTTTTTTCCCAGGACACAGTGATGGTGAATTGCCTGAAGGCAGGGATGCTAGTGCAAAATAAAATGTTTGAGTTTGAGAGGTAAAATAAAACGCTGACATTACGATGCATTGCACAGTGTTTCTTTGGTTATTTTCTAACATTTGCTGACTCTGGCAATATGTGCTTCTTTCAGGGTGCATGGACCAGAGGATTCCCA
Organism: Etroplus canarensis; assembly: GCA_015106775.1. Taxonomy (NCBI): domain Eukaryota; kingdom Metazoa; phylum Chordata; class Actinopteri; order Cichliformes; family Cichlidae; genus Etroplus; species Etroplus canarensis. The sequence goes on along the minus strand of VUQH01089847.1, from coordinate 12,246 downwards.
GGATGTTGTTTTTGAAGAAGTCAAGTCACTTCTCACATCTTTGCTGGATGGGTGAATATGAAGCAATACAAAATGAAAAACACTGTATCAAGTCAAATGCTATTCAGATGGATTAATTCAGCTGTCTCCATTTAATACTACCTACTGTGAATGGATGGAAAAAACTGAGAGCATAATATGACTGCATAGCTTCAGCATTCATTGAGTGTCACCTCCCTTCCTGCCTTTCAGCTATAATGTGTGTATCATGGCATATGGGCAGACAGGCAGTGGGAAGACTCACACCATGATAGGATCCCAGCTTCTGGATGAGCTCTCAGGGACACAGCAGGAGGCACAGCAGGGTATCATCCCTAAAGCTGCTGCTGAGCTCTTTCGGTAATGAAAAAAGGGGACTTGTTTATTTATGTGTTTCTCGAAATGCCCAGAATCTAATCAAAAACAACCTTGACAAAGTCTGTTCAGTAGTTTTAACCATCAGAAAACATAAAGTGTACCATGAACTTATTCATACATTTTGCTTTTTTCACTTCTTTGCTTGTCCGTGGTTGTATTTCTGTTACCATGTGACATACAGGCTGATCTCTGAGAAGCCAGCAGAAAATCACACAGTAGAGGTGTCAGTGATGGAGGTGCACAACAACGAGGTGTTTGACCTGCTTGCCAGAGATGAGCACGGAAATGCTGCTGGTCAGCGCCGGGATGTCATCACCACCGCCTCTGGTACCAGCCAGGTCCCCTGTCTCACATATGAGTGAGTACAGCCAGGGCTGAGGTGACTGTGTGTGCAGTGTGTTTTTGTATAAAGGGTCTGCATACTATAAGAGCAGCTACAATGCCAGCTGATTTTGATAAAAATTGCAGCTGATGGAACGATTTTTATAACATGAATGTATCAACTCATGTGAAATGTGAAAAGAGAGTGTTTTTTTTTTTTTAACTGATGGACCCACATGGAATTACACTATATGGACAAAAGTATTGGGCCATGTACATCTACCAGAGTTTTTATGACATTCCTTTCTAAATCAATAGATATTCATTTGAAGTAGGTACCCTCCTTTGCAGCTATACCAGCTCTTCTGGGAAGGCTTTCTACAAGATTTTGTAATGCCTCTGTGGTAAGGTTTCCCCATTCATCCAGAAGTGTTTCTGATGTTGGATAAGAGGGCCTGGCTCGCAATTCCCTGTATAGTTTATCCCACAGGTATTCCACACCAAACTCATCCAGCCGTGCCTTTATGGATCTTGCTTAGTGCACTGAGGCACAGTTATGCCAGAAAAGAAAAGGACATTCTCCAAACTGTTCACCCAATGATGGAAGCATAGATTTGTCTGAAAGGTCTGATTAAGCTGAAACATAAAGTTTTCCCTTCCCTGACCAACCAGCCCAGACCCACACCAACATTCTCCTGGCATTTACCAAATCCTGACTCATCTATCAGACTGCCAGCTAGAGAAGCATGATTTGTCACTCTGCGGAACACATTTCCACTACTCCGGAGTCCAGTGGTGCTGTGCCACTCCATCCAACACTTGGCATTGTGCTTGGTAATGTAAGGCTTGCATGCAGCTGTTCAGCCATGGAAACCTATGCCATGGAGCTCACGGTGCACAGTTTTTGAGTTGAAATTAATGCCAGAGGAGGGTTTGAACTCTGCAGTTACTGAGCTCTGCAACTTTACGTGGTCTGCAACTACCTAAATGCTTCCACTTTGCAAAACCACTTACAGTTAATCATGAAATATCTATAAAGGAAAAAAATTCACTAGTTGAATTGTTGTAGCAGTGCTATCCTATTACAGTACCATGCTGGAATTGAGGGAGGTCTTCATAATCACTCATTCTTTCACAAATTTTTGTAAAGGGAGCCTGTATGTCTGCATGTCTTGATTTCATATACCTGTGGCAATGGGACTGAATGAAACACCTCATTTCAGTGATTGAAAGGTGAGGTCCAGTCTTTTTGTGCATATATTGTAACAGCTTGTCCTTTGCAGATTCTGCAAGCTTTATTTCTCTCATTTTATTTTAGTTGTTGATTACACAGACAGAAATTCTCCTCTCAGTGACAATTCTGCTTTAAAAAGATAAGGAGCTGAAATTCTGCTCCAAACTGAATAATAGTGACAAAAATGGAGCTGTAGGGAAGTGAAGGTGAAAGACACGTGACTCCTAACAAGTCTTAATGTTGCTCCCATCTGTTTAAAAAGTTTTTAGCCATAGCAACTCTATACAGATATAAAGCTTGTCTTTTTTAGCTAAAGATATGACAAAATTAGAGTGAACTGATGCTTAAATCTCCCTTTAAAATGAGTGATGCTCTCATACAAGGAGATGCAGTATCGAGTCAAAGAATATTTTAAGATCCGACAAGCATTACTGCTTGACAAAAGTTTCCCTTCATCAGCCAAACACACTCATGTTTCCATTTTGTTTAGTAATATTCATCAATGTGAGCAGAAGATCTTCATATAAAGGTTGCTGTTTGCTGTGTTTGTGAGGTTCTTGATATGTCACATAGGAATATATCTGCAAAAAAATAATTTGACTGTCATGCTTTCTTAATCTTGTTCTGCCGTGTGTCTGCTGTATCTATGTTTAAATTCATTGAAAGAAAAAAAAGTTAAAAAGTAAAATTAAAACATTTTGTAGATACATATAAGAGTACACAGTGCTACAAATATGCATGCTGCAAAGAAGCTACAAATTGTAAAATGTGATTACTTCATGGATATTTTCAAAGCTGTAGAAAAAAAGATTTTTACAGCTACAAAAGTTTCAGCATAGTATCACCAAATCAGTTTCTATGCAAATGTGAATTATGGTTCTAATCGCCCCTTCTGTCAGTGAGTTAGGGCATTTAATGTTGCTTAGAAAAGTAATATGCACACATTAACAGTTACAGTAAGCTTCCCTTAAAAAAATTAAACGTTGTCATAATTGGGTGGGATGCAGAGGTTAGCACGGACACCTCACAGCAGAGATGCGTCCTAGTTTGAACCTCTTGGATCTCTTGGGCTTCTCTGTGTGGCATTTGTATGTTCTCCCTGTGTCTGTGCAGCCTCAGTAAGTCATTGGACAGATGGATGCTGTCATAATTAGCATGTGACTTCTTTATAGCCAAAAACATGTTTTGTGATGGCGCAACAAACTTGACCCCTCACAATCAAATTAGTTCTTTGTTGGGTCCAAGTGAGCAAAATTTAAAGTTATCTGCTCTGGGATAATGCATTCATGACAGGTGCAGGGACCAGTTGTTTGACTTGGAACTCATATTCTAAGAAAGTGGAACTTTTTGATTACAGATGGCAGGAAGTAGAAGTGGGATGTTGTTTTTCAGAGTGAGTGTGCCAAATGTTTTAACAAGCCATATGGTGACTTTTAGCCGTGTTTTTCTCCATAATACTAATTTTACCACTTAATGCTCAACAGTTTAATTAGCTTGGTTCTAAATGTGACTGCCTGGTGCTGGGCAGGTTGCAGTGTGATTTTTTTCACTTAGTTAAATTTAGAAGAATGCGGCTGAAAATGACACTATGCGAGGTGAAAGTGAATCAAACAGTACATCTGTGGGCTGTGCCACCAGAATAACCAGTTAAGACTCCAGAGAGCAAAGAAGCGCTGCAAAGTTTGCTGGTAAAAAAAATTATAACAACTTCAATAAATAAAATGTTATTTTTTGAATTTAAGTACTTTATATGTTTGCAGGCCTGTGAGTAATGCCACTGAGGTGATGCAAGTTATAACAAGCATTCTGAAGCTGAGGGCTCACTGTCCCACTCTTGTCCACACCGACTCATCACGCTCTCACCTCATTGTCACCCTCACCATTTCCTCCAAGAGCCCCAATGCACTGGCCCTGGGTGAGATGCAGTCACAGAATTCAGATGACAGCAGTAACCTGCTTTTCACAAATTCCTGGACTGTAACTGTTTCACTCTTGCATTCAGCCCGCAGGCTGCAGAGTGCCAAGATGGACGTGCAGCGCTCCACCCAGAAGGAGTGGTGGAGTCCCCGCTGTCGCCGTGCCAACACCACCACCCGCCACTCATCTGACGAGCTTTCTGCAAGCCCCACGTCCTCTCCCTGCCCATCCCCTTCCCTTTCCCCCTGCCCCTCCCCGAGGCACAGCATCTCACAGACTCCATTTAAGACAAAGCTACAGTTGGTGGACCTGGCAGGCAGTGAGTGTGTTGGTAGGTGCTTAGAGGATGTTCTTGGAATATGTTGGCAAATGGAAATATTGGTCCCTGTGTGCTTAAGGTGCATTAGGCAAGGTTTTAACTAGAAAATAAACATGTCTTTTCTTGCCAAGTTGCAAAATAGGGCTTTTTACATATGCATAATTGAGATCTTACAAATAAACAGCTGCTAAAATTTAATTTAAGTAGGTTCACATCTTTGAGTTAAGAGAAAAATGGACAGCAGCAGGTGCTCCAGTCTGAGCTTTAAATTTATCTGCATGTTTAAATATAATGGGAAACAGGAGAATAATGACATGATAAATTTGCCATGTCAGTGTTTGGTTTTCTGTTACAATTTTAGTGTTCCTTTGAGCTGAATAAGCTGTGCAGGAGATTCTTTTTTTTTCTGGGAGTGTCTGAACTATGAAATATCCAATGATTAATGCAAAGATTAAGATTCAAAGTACACACAAAGCTGAAGATGCACTGTCTTTGTAATTACCTATTTTTAACCTTCATTTACACAAAAATAAAATCAAATGAATCCCTGATCACAGAGATCAATTAACTTTAGGGCATGCAAATGTGTGCCAGGTATGTCTGGAGTTTCAGGTGCAGCTCTCTGGGAGTCATCATGTATAAACCGCAGTCTCTCTGCTCTGGCTGATGTCCTGGGAGCTCTGGCTGAACACAGACCACATGTCCCCTACAGAAATAGCAAACTCACACATCTGCTGCAGGATGCCATAGGTGAGTCACACACTGCTTAGAATCAGAATCAGAATCAGAATACTTTATTAATCCCCTGGGGGGAAATCCCTTGTCTTACAGGCCCTCCGTTCAGCATACATAAGTAACGAGAGAATAAACAGCGAGTGTAGAGCCACAGCTATGCAGGTGTATAGTGTAAGTCCAGCTCTTAGGGGGAGGAGCTATACATTATAATGGGCAAGATTGACTGGGGTCACAATCAGTAAATGCATAGTTATTATACAGTAATAATTGCAGTTGTTCTTACCTAGTAATAGATATAAATACACTTTTTTTTAGTACCCAGTTATTATTGCAATCAGTGTTGCTGTTTATTATCTACACAGAGGGTATATGTGAATGCAATTTAGAAATGTGTGAATGAGAATGTGGATAGTGAAACTGGACATGAATAATAAACTAGTATACTATGTAGACCTATATGTATATATGTAGAAATAAATAAGGTGGACAAAAACTGATGCTAAGAAAAGATCTGTAGGAAGATCAGCAAAATAGATAATAAGGGTAATGGTAATAAAGTGTTTTCACAGTGCAGAGTTGTAGAGTTTTATGGCTACAGGTAGGAATGATTTCCTGTGGCATTCTGTGGAGCTTCGTAGTTGAATGGGTCTGTTACTGAACGTGCTCCTGTGTCTGACCATCAGTCCTGGACAGGGTGTAAAGGATTGTCCAGTACTGACCTTAGTTTGGCCAGCATCCTCCTCTCTGACACTACTGTCAGAGAGTCCGGCTCTACCCCCGCAACTTTACTGGCCTTACGGATCAGTTTGTTGAGTCTGTTGGTGTCTGCTACTCTCAGATGAAGTCACCTCCACTATAACTTAATCTAGTGTTGTAAATTGTGTCCAAAAGTTAAAGGAAAAACATGTCTGCAACTTCGTACACCTCTCATTTCATCCACCAGGTGGTGATGCCAAGCTGCTAGTGATGCTCTGCGTCTCTCCAACGCAGCGCTTCGTCACGGAGTCCCTGCAGTCTCTGGGTTTTGGCACACGGGCCCGCCAGGTCCAGAAGGAGCCACCACGAAGAAAAAGTAACAACCTCAAAGTTAAGTAACAAAGCAAAGGAAGATTTGGTCTTCTGCGGACACTGTGGCAACGTAGATCCTTTATGAGTCATTTCAACAGAAGGAAAAGTGAGACTGAGGGTAACAAAAGTGGTGAAAGATCCAGGTCTATGACATGGTCTTTTTGTATGACAGTATTAAGAACTTCATACTAGCCTTAAACAGTGTAAAAGGATCTTATTGCAGCTATTGGATGTTTGGTTACCTGATGCTGGGAGCCCATGTGTATTGTTTTTTTCTCCATATTGCAGATCATGTTTTACCTCTTCTATAGTACCAGTTTTCTTAGTATTTAGAGAGCATCTTTTAAGCAGCATGTATGCTTACATTTAAGTAGAATTAAATGTCTTAATGTTTTCTGAAATTGCTGACCTTTTGTAATAATTAACACAGGCAGAAATGAAATTCTTGCAATGCATATGTAGTTCACAGTAGGCAAACTTAATAAATATGAAAATACTTTATTAGCGTTTTATTTCCTCGCTTTATTAAGCTAATTTTTATCTGCAACATCCCTAAAATGTAGATCCTGCCAATGGTGAACGGAAGTGCATTGTACTGTATGTTACAAAAGCTTTTTGAGTCCTAACATATTCTGTTGTGTGAATTTATTTCAATACAACCTGCTCCTGCTTTGCCTTCTATTTTTTTTAGCACTAAAATTATTACAGTATTTGTACACATTTGACACATTATGTTTGTGGGTTACATGTTACAAATCTTTCCAAAACCACAGTAAAGTAGAAAAATGTATCAATATTTGAAATAAACAGATAACATGCACGTTTGGTATGTCAATCTGTTCCTGAGAAAAATGTGCAAGGAAACTTGGTGTTAGTGGGTGATTAACAACAGTGCCAACTGTCTAAAATAAACTAGTCATGCAAAGTTTATAGCTTACACTATATATACAAACTAGCTCCCTGTGGTTGCCATGCGGGAACTGAAGATACATCCCCAAAAAGCACCAATTTCTTCATGAATGCTGACCTGACCCCATTTGACATGATGTAAGACTGGATGCCAAGGTCAGTTAGTAATCTTTTCCTCTTTTTAAAAAAAATGCAAATTAGATGATTAAGAACCCACATATGCAGCGGTGAAGTTGATTCCATTATATCCCTGAAAATTTTTTGCAGATTGTAGCCGCAGCGACAGCAGATGGCAATGGAGGCAGACAGGACTTGGTTTCACAAGGAAAGTATATGACCCCATGATTCATTTGGTTTTTGTTTCGTGCAGATAGGTCAAACGGTTACATTGATATGGCTAAAAGTGGCCAATATGTATTTTCAGAATGGATTAAAATGTAATCAGTTCCAGATCTCATGGAGGTCTATCACTGTGCTAAAATTCAAAATCCTGTGTGAAATAGTTTTTTGGGGCGACAGACACACCATGAAAGTACATTATCCCACGATCAGTTTGGTTTTTGTTTTGTGCAGATCAGGGGAATAGTCACAGAGATATGACTAATAATGTGAATACATTTTTTTTTTAACAGATAACATCACCTAGTGGCAAATCCATATATTTTTTAAATGGCTGAAAATCTAATCAGTTCCAGATCTCATGGAGGTCTATCACTGTGCCAAATTTCAAAATCCTGCATCAAATAGTTTTTGTGCTATCGTGATGACGTGAAGGATTTGTAGCGACAGCAGCACTAATTATTCCATCATATTTACTGTGGGGAATTGTCCCACTAAGGTCTCACCTCTGTGCAGATGACAGGGAGGAATCCTTACAAACACAGGTAGGGAGCTGTAAAATTATTTGTCCAATGTGGCGTAATGCATCAGCATGATACTAAAGTACATCAGCTAATGACTATTTGCAAACGCAATTTCAGGTCTGCAGCTTAATGTTGGGAAGAAAAATCAGACAATTCCCTCCAATGTGAACAAGTTGGACTTTTTCTTCAGCATGAATAGAATAGAACATTGTATCTGGTAATTAAATCTCTTTTTCATCAGCTCCCCTTAGACACACACACACACACACACACACACACACACACACACACACACACACACACACACACACTTATTAATAAGCCTCCTCCTAACAGCATACTGTGAACTGCAATGTGAGCTTCTTGCAGTGTACTGAAGTTCTAATCCAAAGCTGGCATGCTTTGAGGTGCACATGTCATGGTGCCAGTCTGACAGTAAAGCTGAAATGCTCCAGAGTGTTTTTTGAAAACTGAAGGCTTAGAGGATAAAGAGGGACAGAACAACAAATATGATTAGAACAAGAGTCACAAGATGATAAACTTGCAAACTACAGGAGTGTTTAGAGAGATGACAAAGGAAGTAAGAAGTAGTGAGAATGAGACAAGAGAGAAATGCACATAAGAGAAGCACATGAAACTGAACTTTTAATTCTAATAGGATGGCTTTTTTATAGAGCTTTTTTTTTGTTTTTTTGTTTGTTTGTTTTTTTGACCTGTCCTGTCTGGCAGCATTAGCAAGCAGAATCATCCTCTGAATGCTTTGTTGTGCCAAACACATTTGATTTGCCAAAAGGAGCTCTACAAACTCTATGGGCTCCTCTTGTTGATACATTTCTTTATTTATTGCCAGAACAGACAGGTAGGGAAGAGAAAAGAGAGAGAAGAAGAAAAGAGAGAAAAAGAAGAAGAGTGCACAGTCGGAAACCAAGCACTGCATCTGTAAAGAGCATACTGCAACTGAAAAAAGAAACAGACATACAATACATAAACATACAATCAAATAAACACACACATATGAATGTGCGAGTGTGTGTGTTTGTCACAGAATGTACTTAGCACTGAGGGTGGTACGCCGCTCTCATACTACCCAGAAGCAAGTCAGACAGAGGCAGGCCCGGGGGACCCAGGTCATCCGCAGCTCCCGTGGGGGGCAGAAACCCAGGCCACTCATCCCCATGGCAGCCACACACCCACCCCA
>VUQH01089844.1:48918-60426 GCA_015106775.1 Etroplus canarensis | reverse complement strand
GAATGACCAGGTTATTCCATCAATGGATTTTTTCTTCCCTGATGGCACGGGCATATTCCAAGATGACAATGCCAGGAGTCATCGGGCTCAAATTGTGAAAGAGTGGTTCAGGGAGCATGAGACATCATTTTCACACATGGATTGGCCACCACAGAGTCCAGACCTTAACCCCATTGAGAATCTTTGGGATGTGCTGGAGAAGGCTTTGCGCAGCGGTCAGACTCTACCATCATCAGTGCAAGATCTTGGTGAAAAATTAATGCAACACTGGATGGAAATAAATCTTGTGACATTACAGAAGCTTATCGAAACAATGCCACAGCGAATGCGTGCCGTAATCAAAGCTAAAGGCGGTCCAACGAAATATTAGAGTGTGTGACCTTTTTTTTTTTGGTGGCGACTTTTTTTTGGCCAGGCAGTGTAGCTTGTAGTAAACAGTGATTCGAGTGGTCAGATAGCGTAGAAAAGCATAGGTCAGTCCACTAAACAAATGAGACAGAATTTAAAGCTATGTAAATTGCTTACAAGTATTGTTTATTTTTTATACAACAGGCTGCATTTATACTACTCTGTGTACATGGATGAATTGAATTGAATTACTTCATTGCATTAATCTGATCTATATTTCTCACACTGTAAGATGTGGTGACCAGTGACCACTTTTGACCAGGGAGATAATATCAGTTTGCTGGGACCAGTAAAGTCTGATAAAAGCCGATTGAGGTGGAAATCTGAGTCAAGACACAGAGGAGGCCGAGAAAATGCTTTGAGAGTTTTATTAACACCTTTGCACAGGGGATCAAACAGGTACAGAGTGTACAGTAAACAGTCTGCAACCTTGATACCGAAGAAAAACAGCCACTCTGTATTTAAAGCATGCTTGTTCACACACAAAGGCCATCTGTAAAATATGAACCAAACAAAGTTTTAGTCAAGCTTGGCAAAAGTAATAGAGAACAAATTGAAACAATTACTGCACACTCAACAGTGTCCACTACATGGTTAAAAAAATATGTTGAATTTACCCCAAATAAGGTTTAAAAAAGCTATTTCCTCATAAACTTAAAGGACTGTCTTTGCTGCTGCATAACTCTCCCACAGATTTCACATCATGATTCTTTGAATGAGATTTCTTACTTGTGTATATAATGTCTTTGTGATTAGACAGACTGGCTAAGTGTGGATTTGAGAAAAAAAAATCACCATCTGCCTGGAGCTTAGTTTAGCTTAGCTTCGCTTAACATAAAGACTGAAAGCAGGTGCAAGCAGCTTACAGGTTGTAAAGCTTATTGGAATAAAACATTTTTTTCTAGTCTCTTGGTTACAATTGTGGTGACAAATTTACCAGTTGTTTTTGCTTTTTTTTTTGTTTTTTAAAACCTCCGCTGTGGAGGCATTATGTTTTTGGTCTGTCGGTTCATCCATTACAAATCTTATTATTACTGCAGGAGCTGACTTGTTGGCTGGATCTTTATCAAACTTTGTGTGGTTAGCAGCTGTGATGGGTAGAACTGATAACATTAATGACACTGTGGGGTCAAAGGTCCAGGTCACAAGGAGTCATTAATAGCATACTTAATAATATTGTAGTAGCTTTCTGGTGGGCTAGATCCTGAGTGTCTCCTGTAGTGTAGTGGTTTGCTTATTTGTCTTACAAACAAAAGGTCCCTGGTTCAATCCCAAGTGGGGACATAAGCCCCTCTTAGTATGGAGGGTTGTATCAGGAAGGGTGTCTGGCTTAAAATTTTTGCCAAATTACCAATGCGGATTAATTTGCTATGGTGACCCCTTGGTGGAGAATACAAGGAAGCAGCTGAAAGGTATACTGGTGGGCTGGATCCTAGTTAAACTTTATATTCTTAATTACTAGGATGGGTAGAAGAACTGAATTTGGACTAATTTTAGAGATTGTGAGATCAAGGTCGCAGAGGGTAGTCAATAATAATCTCATTACTATCGTCAGACCTGAATGGGGCCCTGGATCCTTGTCAGTGTTCATATGGTTGATCACAATGATAGGTAGAACAACTGATACCATTTTGGAGGTCTGTTACAAAATTTGACACTGCAGGAGCGGACTTGTTTGCTGGATCTTTTCTAATCTTTGTTTGGTTAATGCCTGTGATGGGTGGAACATCTGATGAGATTTATAAGATTGCATGGTCAAAGTTCAAGGTCACACAGGTTTAGATTTAAGGCAGAGGCATGCTAGTTGAGTTCTAGGCATTTTACATTATTTTTATTCTGTATCCTAAGCTAAGGTGGCCTCCACAGAGCAGTGGTTTACATATTTGCCTCACAAATCCCCAGTTTGCAACTCGGGAGATACAAGTCAGTCTACTCCTTGTGCCAGTTCCAAGCTCAGATAAATGGGAGGGTTGCATTAGGAAGGGCATCTGGTGTAAAAATCTATGCTAAGTCACATATGTGGATTCATCTGCTGTGGTGACTCCTTGGGAGAAAAGAGAGAAGCCAAAATTATTTTTATGCTAAGCTACGTGGTTGGCTCTAGCTTCGTATTTGCCACATACATAAGAGTTGATTCAGTCTTCTCATTTTAACTCTTGAACTTCATAAAATCTTGAACTATTATTTTAATTTTCATGTCGGCAGAGAGCAGGAAGCGGGTTTCCCGTCCTTCTCTATTCCAAACCATCTGAAGCTGCTGCTTAAGAAAACATTTTTTTTTTTTTTTTTTAACAGCAATCCAGTGTGAAAAACAGTAGCCACAGGCTGTTCTCGCCAGTGAAATCCTTAACTCAGCATGTCTTTGATAGCTTCTACTTATTACTTGGTTCTCTCTATTCTCCGAAGCCATATCACACTGTACATTTTTGCAGGTTATGACGGTGCTGTCCTATGACCGCCTGACTGAGCCGCGGGCAGTGCAGAGTGCGCAGAGCTCTGACAGCGGAGGATAGAGCTGCAGTCTGTCTGAAGAGCAGGAGAGGCTAAAGACGGACAGAGGGAATGCCCTTCACCTCTGAGAGAATCAATACAAGTTTGCTGCAGAGGGAAGTGTATGAATGTGGAATAAAAATGTTCAGAACGCATGCTGGACCTCAGAACCTGCTGTAGAGGTGATCACACTTTACTTCAGGGAAAAAAAATTGCTGTATGTTTCCAAGCTTTGTTATCAGATTCAATTAGAATCTGCCTTATGCACATATTTACTACCAAACTGTTAATTATATTTTACACAAGGGGGCACCATTGCTCTCCTATTGAATATTCAGAGGCGTAATTGAAGATGAAAGCCATTATTTTTAAACCAAACTATTTTTATTCCCCGGTGTTGAAAAAAAAAAAAAATAGAGAGAGCAGGTTTTTCCATGTGACCTCAGTAGGAAAATTTCGTTTGTTGTCTTTCTTCCTCTAAAAAAAAAAAAAATATCCAGACAGATGACACAATGAGTGCAGAAGCGAAGTTGTCAACATCTGAGCATCTCCATGTCAGTGTAGCTGTAGAAAAAGAGGGTCAGAAAGAATGAAGATGTTCAGATTTGATGGTGTTTTTTTTCTAATGCCGGAATAAAACTAGTCACTTGAATGCAGTACAAGCAAACTGCAAAGCTCTGAATGTAATTAAACTGGTTTATTCATATCTGATCCTTTATAGTGGCTTGTGCAATCAAGTAGCTCTGAATTAAAACTAAATTTAAAAAGTACTTACTTAATTAGTCATCTCTATCTTCTTACTATGGGGGGATTTAAAGTTTAATTGCCTGTGTGCATAATTCAAAACATGACAAGGTGTGAGTAGTGTACAGTCAGCTGTTCTTGCCTATAGCCTCCTCTAGGATGTGCTGCTTGCTACATATCTGCAGTGAGGACAGGAGAATGCAACATCAAGGCATTGTAGATTCCCTTTGTAGCAATGAACATGGGTTTGGCCAATCTATGTGTTTTTGCATAATTGCAGATAAGGCTCAGTAACCTTTCCAGTTTTCTTCACTCAGCATGTGACGGTTTGGTTTTTCCAGAAGCTTTCTGCCTGAAATGGAAATTCTAATCTCTGGGACTCAAGGACGTAATATATATAAGTACTTTCATGCCCTGATCAGCGCATTCAGGTACTTGACATTTTACGGGAGATAACAGGGAGCGCAGAATCAGGTCAATCCTGAATTTACTCTCTTTGAAGTCTCTTGATTTTTCCTACATGATTCCTGCTGTCTTGTGTTCCCAAAGAAATTCCTATACAATAACATGAATGGACATGACCACTTTGAAGGACATTTATATCTTCAAGCACAAAGCATAAATAAATAAATAAAAACAGAGTAAGTAATGATTAAATTAAGAATAAACACATTCCTTCCTCACAAATGAAAAGTTAAATTCACGGGAAATAAAATGCAATCTCGCTCATTTCAGTAGACTGAGCTAGTTTTAGTTACTGTCACCGGCCACTTTAATAAGTATACTTGTTCAACTGCTTTTTAACACAAATAACTACTTAGCCAGTCACATAGCAGCAACGCAATGCATTTAGGCATTTAGACATGGTCAAGGCGACGTGTAGAAGTTCAAACCGAGCAGAATAAGCAGATCAGAATAAGGAAGAAAAGTGATTTAAGTGATTTTAAGTGACTTTGATTGTGGCATGGTTGTTGGTGCCAGAGAGGCTGGTCTGAGTATTTCAGAAACTGCTGATCTACTGGGATTATCCTGCACAACCATCTCAAGGGTTTACAGAGAACGATCCAAAACAGAGAAAGTATCCAGTGAGCAGCAGTTCTCCTGAAGAAAATAGCTTGTTAATGCCAGAGGTCTAAAAGAATGGCCAGACTGATTTTAGCTGATAGGAAGGCGACAGTAACTCAAATAGCCACTTATTATAACCAAGGTATGCAGAAGAGAATATCTGAATCCACAACAAGTTGAACATTGAAGCAAACGCGCGACAGCAGCAGCGAAAGATCACACTGGGGGCCACTTCTTTTAGAAAACTGAGTCTACAATTCACATGTGCACGCCAAAATCGGACGACGGAAGACTGGAGCATTCAGATGACAGGGTCAGAATTTGGTGTAAAGAACATGAAAGCATGGATCCGTCCTGCACTGTATCGACAGTTAAAGATGGCAGTGTAGGTGTAATGGTGGTTTATATATTCACCTCGCAAGAAAAAGGTCCCTGGTTTGAGTCTAGGCAGGAACAAAACCTCCTCCCATAATGGATTGCATCAGGCAGGGCATCTGATGTAGTAACTGTGTCAAAGTACCTATGCAGATTCATCTGTTGTGGTAACCCTATAGAGAAATACAAGGGAGCAGGTGAAGGTGCTTTAGTTTGGGCCCCTTAATACTATCTGAGTATTCTTTAAAAACCACAGCCTACCTGAGCATTGTTGCTGACCATGTCCATCCCTTTATGACCGCAGTGTACCCGTCTTCTGATGGCTGCTTCCAGCATGATAATGTGCCATGTCACAAAGCTCAAATCATCTCAAGCTGGTGTCCTAAACACAAAAATGAATTCACCGTGCTCAAATAGCCTTCAGAGTCACCAGATCTCAATCCAGCAGAGAACCTTTGGCATGTAGTGGAACAGGAGATTCACATCATGGATGTGCAGCTGACAAATGGGCAGCAACTGCGTGATGCTGTTATGTCAATATGGTCTCTGAGGTATATTGGTGTTGAATCTGTGCCACGTAGAATTAGAGCAGTTCTGACGCCAAAAGGGGGTCCAACTCAGTAATAGCAATGATTATCTAATGAAGTGGCCGGTGAGTGTACAGTCATAGTTCAGTGCGGTCCATAACTTTTGTTGCTACATTTTGTAACATGCAAACATTTCAGTCGTTTCATCCTAAAATCAAACAAGAAGTAAACACTTCTTTATGGGGCAGAAACCAGGGGAAAAAACTACATTTAAATCTGGTCTTCTTCAGCATTTACGCCTTTGTTTGATAGCATTAGAGTTGAGCAGACCATTGAAAGGAAGAGAGACATGCATCTGCTCAAACCAAGGACATGTGAATAATGAACTACAGTCCGCGATCCTGCTTTCAAGACTCTCTGGACTGGCGCAGTCAACTGTCTTCCGCCTCAGCCTTTGCGACAGCTTGTGGAGGCTGCAGCACACAAGCCCTCCACAAAAGACATAAATAGAAAAGTCAGAGGCCTCGGGCTTTTATGTTAAATATACTAAAGGTGGGCACAGATGCACAAGTTCTAAAATTTTTAAAGCTACACAGAACAACCATTTGATGCAGGAGGAAATAATTATTTTTGTGAACTATGGATGAGAGTTTGTCGCTATGGAGATGGGATTTTTTTTTTTTTGTGAGGGGGAAAGAAAGAGGCCAAAAGATGAAGTAATCTTATGTAATTGGAGAGTGGAGACCCTGGTTATTCTGGTTGTGGAACAGACGAAGGTGTCGTGGAGCTTTAGTGGAGGCATCTGCGTGTTGTACTACCACATAACTATAAATGACTCAGTCTGCTTTCTATGTACAAACTGTTTTCATGCCATATCGAGGAAAAATCAGTCTGCTGTGTGCAGTTATTTTAGCTATCATGTAAAAATATCTTGCTGGATGTAGACATTACTCCATGTTTAGAGCTTTTTTATGTGACTGCTGCTCTGCAATGAGCTGAACTGTGAACAACAAAGTAACTACAGTTCAGTTTGTTGCACTGAGTCTGTAACAAATTGAAGTGACTGTTGTTAGGAAGCTTTGGTGTTTCTGTTTTATAAAACATTGTCTTGACATTTTTCTTAGGAATAAAAAGAGGGTCTGAGGTCATCAGAATGTTGCATCCTTAACCTGGTTCACACTTTCCAATATGTGGCTCGTTGCCAGGGAAATAAAGAGGAAAAATTTCACTGTATAAAGCTTTTAAATGTTGTTTTAAAGGAACAGACCACTTTGGAACAATAATAAAGTGTAAAGATACGTATTTTAATACTCATATTTCCATTCATGACCTCAAATAATGCTTAAGTGACAAGTTACAGCATTGTTCTTAAAAATACTGATGCACTATGATGAAAAATAATGATGCCTTTATTTACTAATACGGGTTTTTTTCTGCCTTAGAATGAGCTTTTGGTCCCTGTGTACAGGAAAACAATGAGACTATTACTTTATCTAACAGAAGCCTATATATTTTCTTTTATTTCTGATTATTTAGTATTTTTAAACAGGTACAAAGTTAAAAAGTCTTGAGCCACCTCTTATTTCTTTATATTTTGCTGAAAATGAGAAACAGGAGCAATGATTTACTGAAACAGTTTGTACAATTCTAAAGACCTTTAAAGTCAATTTATGGTTCCACCATCTTTATCCTTCAACACAGGCTGAACTCTCCGAGGCAAGCTTTCTTGTCATTTCTTTAAGTAGTTTGGGAATAGTGCTCCAGTTTTCTTGAACAACATTCCAAAACTCTTCCTTGGATGTTGACTGTTTTTTGTTCTGCTCTCTGTCATGGTCATCCCTCAATGCTTCAATAATGTTGAGGTCCAGGCTCTGGGGAGGCCACTCCTTGACTGATAGTGTCCCATTGTGTGTTTTTCTATCCAGGTGGGTTGTTACTGCATTGGTGGTGTGTTTGGGATCGCTGTCGTGCTGAAAAATTAAGCTGCTGACAATCAGACACTTTCCAGATGGTATTGCATGGTGGATCAAAATCTGGTGATGCTTTTCTACATTCATAATAACATCAATTTTGACAATATCCCCAACACCACTGGCAGAATGCAACCCTAAAGCATGACAGCTCATCCACCGTGTTTTACAGATTGCTGTAGACTCCCACTCTCCTGACCTCTTCCATATGTAAGATTTGAACCAAAAATTTCAAATTTGGATGAATCACTCCAAAAGACTTGTAGCCGCTGATTTTCAGTCCAGTTCTTTTATAATTTGGCAAACCTCAGCCTTTTCCCCCTATTTCCTTTACTTAAGAATGGCTTCTTGACAACCACCCTTCCATTGAGACCACTTCTGATGAGTATAGGGATCAACTGATGGGCCAGATGAATCACTCAGGTCCTGTGTCAAATCTTTGCTGGATTTTTTCCTATTTCTTAAGGATATGACTTTCAAATACTGTTCATCAGCTGCAGATAGTTTCCTCAATTTTTTAAGAACATTCCGCACACCACGTGGAGATATACCAAGTTTCTGGCTAATAGCTTTGTGGGAATTACCTTGGTGGTGCACAAACACCATTTATGCCTGTCACACTCTGTTTTCTTTGACAACTTTTGTAGATTCAATAAAAAAAAATTAGAACAAACAGTGTGTTTGTGTGACAGGCTAGTAAAAAAGTACTTTAAGATATAATTTTGCTAAGTTGCCCGTTATGTGTAGACACAGCACTGGTTATGTTTGAATGATTTATAGGTCAGTATTAAATTGCTTAAGAAGCAAACAAAAGCACCTCTCTGAAAATGACTGGACTGGACTGAAAATGAGTCAAAAAGCAGCCAATATCCCAAAAAAAAGAAAATAAAGCTACCTTTAGAAAATCTGGAGAATGATTGCTCGAGACCAGTTTAAAAAAATTACAAGAAAGTCAAAATATACAGAGATGAGGGGTAGTTCGAGACTTTTGCACAGCACTGTACCACAGCCCTAAACTTTTATAGATGTATTTTATGATAGAGCTCCATGTTGAAATGCTAAACCAAACAGGTTATTTCCAGTACTGACTATCTATGTTTTGCTACTGTTTGCTATATGTGAGAGAGGGTGACTTTACTCAGTGTCTCAGCCCGATTCTCCCAACCTTCTCCGAAGTTTACATGCGATGAAAGCTATAGATAAACAAATGCTTTAATAAGTGAACAAAACTGCTTAAAAAACTTAAAACATGAAGCCACAAACTACAATTCCTCAAATGGCCACTTCAGGCTGGCTCCAAATGCGAGTCAATTCCCCACAGACACCTGAAACAAGAGCAGTCCTGAGACCCAACATGCCTCCGCCATGGCTGAACAATTCTCAAATTTCCATGGTTTCCTGAGGTAAAATTTTTCTGTCTTTATTTTTGATATATTTGAAGAAACAATGAAAAAGGGTTTAGAACTTGGAACCACAGTAATACCAAGAATCGTTCAAGGATGTATCTGGATCAGATGATGTTTCATTATATTGATTAAACTCTGCTGAATATGCATTGTCCCAGCAACCAGTTGGTATTGGTTACAGGACTCTACCCCTATTAGTTCATATGTGTATGCACCTCCGTTTTGTGTAATTTGAATCCCAGGAAATCTCAGGTAATTTGAATCCTCAGTTTGGGAAATTTTCTTGAGAATATAAAGCTGATATCTGCAAATTTTTTATTATTTTATATATTTTTTTTTGTTTTATTATGTGCCCAATCTCAATGTTGACAAATCCCTCAAAACAAATCCTGGCTCCAGATCCAGATCCAGATCAACTCCAAAAGTTAATCGCTTCTAAGTTGGGCCAAGTTGTATTACTGGTAAAATTTTTCATGCCAACCCAACAGTAACTTTTTAGCGTAATCCTGTTAGAACCCCCCCCCTTCAGACAATCAGAACTGAAATATAACCTCCTTGGAGGTAATAAACATGCTTGCAGCCTGGTACAAAAATAGTTTCGGTTTCCACGGCTAATTTCCCCACTTCGTGAAAACTGTTTGAGGTTGAATTTATTTTTCTGTGTCTCACTTGTTAAAATTGAATTAACCCTTAAAAGCAGTGTTTGTGAGTTTGGATCGTTTAATATCCTTTTTTTAAAAAACAAAACAAAAAAAAAAACAAAACAGGATTCTCATGAATAATATCCCCCTCTGAGAGGTAATGCACTAACAGAGGTCTGTTCTTCAGGTTGGTGAGTGAAAATAATCTTTTATTTTTATTTAGCAGGTATATGTATCCCATGGGGAGAATACATGGGAGCAGCTGAAGTTTAGCAGGTATATACATGTATATGTGTGTGTGTGTGTGTGTGATGCACATATACAGTCTATGCTATCCAAGCCTGCTGAGAGTTTGCTGATAATCTTCTCATTTGAAATATGGTAACTTCTGATAGCATAGGCAATAAGCTAAAGTCTGGGTTTTGAATACATCTCTCTTCATATACAGTCTATGGATTTCATATCTAAAAATAATTGCTTAGGGCAGTATGATAATGTGAAAGCAGAGACTGAAGACAAAATTAACTCACTGGTCACTTCATTAGGTATACCTGTTCCGCTGCACATTAAAGCAAATTGCTAATTAGTCAATTAAATTACAGCAACTAAATGTAGACATGGTCAAGACAGCCCACTGAAGTTCAAACCCAGCTTCAGAATGGAGAAGAAAGGCGATTTAAGTGACTTTGAATGTGACGTGGTTGGTAGTGCGGCATGGGCTGGCGTGAGTATTTCAGAAACTGCTGATCTAATGGGATTTTCCTTTCGGGTTTACGGAGAACGTTCCAAAAAAATAGAAACTGCCCAGTGAGCGGCAGATCTCTGGGCCATAATGCCTTGTTGATGCCAGAGGTCAGAGTTGAATGGCCAGACTGCTTTGAACTGATAGGAAGGAAAAGTAACTCACATATCCACATACAGAAGCACATCTCTGAGTACACAACATGTCGTACCTTGAAGCAGATGGACTGCAGCAGCAGAAGACCTCACAAGGTGCAATTCCTGACAGTTAAAAACAGGAAACCGAGGCTATAATTTGCACAGATTCACCAAAATTGGACAATAGAAGATTGGAAAAATGTCATCTGGTCTGATGAGTTTGAATTTCTGCTGCAACATTTGGATGGTGTAGGTCAGAACATAGTTTAATCAAAATGAAAGCATGGATCCATCCTGCCCTTGGTATTTTCTTGGCACACTTTGGGCTCTTCAGTACCAGCTGAGCACAAATTTAAACGCCACAGCCTACCTGAGTACCTGAGTATTGTTACTGACCATGTCCATCCCTTTATGGCCACGGTGTATCCATCTTCCCATGGCTGCTTCCATAAGGCTAATGTACCATGTCTAAATTCTCAAATCATTTCAAACTGGTTTCTTGAACATAACAATGAGTTCACTGCACTCAAATGGCCTGCAAAGTCACCAGATCTTAATCTAACAGAGCGCCTTTGACATGTGGATGTTCGCATCATGGCTGTACAGCCAACAAGCCTGCTGCAACTGTGTGATGCTGTCATGTCATAAAGGGCCAAAATCTCTGAGAAATGTTTCCAGCACCTTGTCGAATCTATGCCATGAAGAATTGGAGCAGTTCTGAAGGCAAAAAGGGGTCCAACCCAGTACTAGCAAGGCATAACTAATAAAGTGGCCACTTTAAGTATGCTAGTATATATTTTACATGAAATGAATGTTGGATTGGCTTTCTAATGCATACATTTTTTATATATGCAAAGCAAACTTTTGGGGTGTTTTTATACAGAAATAAAACGGTATGGAAGTGTTCTTTAATTGATAAATAAGAAGACTTTTTCCTCCCCATAGAAAACTGAATGCTGCCGAGAGCTGATCAAAAACATCCACTACGCTTTCATGAAGGGAA
>VUQH01089844.1:32535-48898 GCA_015106775.1 Etroplus canarensis | reverse complement strand
ATTTACTAACGGCTGTTTTTAGCGCTGACCAGCTTTGAAGCCAAATTGACTCTGTCATCTGACAAAGATAAAGGTACTCGCTCCCAAAGCGGAAAAAAACCCCCCAAAAAAACCAGCGTTTGACTGGAGACAATATGTAACAATTATGTTAGCGGCAACAGGGAGGCAAAGAGTGGCTCTTCTCATCCTGATGGTATTACGTTTCTACTGAAGATGGCTGTTAATAGGTCCTAGATGATAAATGAGTTATTAGCTATGAAGTGGGGTGGGGGTGGCTGGGTGGGGGCAAATATATTCATTCCGTGACTCACTTTTTTCCCCGGCTGCCATCCGTATTTTGTGCAGAAAGATTTGTCCTTCCAAATCATTTATTAAGAGGTTTAATTTTATGGGAATGTATGTATCCAGGACCTAATTTTGCTTCCTTGGAGGAGACTATTCATCAAAAAATCTTTTAAATACATGCCAGTGGTTGGTCTCTTGCCAGCTTGGTCAAAGATTTACAGTTTCACACACATTGTTGTTACAGACTTAAGAATCTAACGTGTGGATGTCATTGCCAGGGTGTGGCTCATGTCCAAAAATGTGTGTGTGTGTGTGTGTGTGTGTGTGTGTGTGTGTGTGTGTGTGTGTATAGGGAAGATGTTGTTTCATGCACACAGACAGGACTAAAGGAAGGACAGATTTGGACCAATTATGCAAAAGTTTTCTTTATCTAATTCTCAGTATTGTGTGTGTATGCAGGCATAATTAGATGAGAGCTTGAATCCACACCTTATAGCAATATCGAGATGGGCAACTAATGAGCTGACAGGGGAGTGGGAGAAGAGAGGAGAGGAGAGGGGACAGTGTGTGCTTGTGGCTCAGTATCGATGAATACAAATCACAGTTCCTCATGTCTCTTTTCTCAGAAGCAGCTTTAGATTCAAAAACAGGACTAGCTGGCGGGAAGGCAAATGATTTGATTTATTAGAGGCTACAGTCACTCAGGTAGCCCCGCACACCCCACCGCCCACACCCTTTCTCCATCGCTGTGTTTTTGTATTCTGTGCGGCTGGCATCGCCTCAAATACATTGAATCAATTGCCTCCGCCCACACCAAGCATCCACCCCCAAACTCATATGTGAGCATCGGTGAAATGAATGCCTCTGGGACACACACCAGCTCTGACTTTAAGGCAGCCATGCTCATTGATTGGAGCCCATTGTAATAGGAATGGAAATATATTCAGATAATTATCAAGCTCATTTAGGTATGTGGCTTTCTTATGAACTTGGTGTTGCTTTGTGAGGAGACAGATTTTTTTTTCTTCTTCTTCTTCTGAGCAGCAGCATCAGAGAGCCTCAGAGCTGACAGTAAATTTGCTCATCAACCAGTTTCGTTCCAGTGCGAGGTAAAAAATTATCCAATATTTCACGGTCTAGCCCTTTGAAGGTGGCGTTACTCAGCAGTGTGCTCTGGAGCCAAAATGTAATAGTGTCCAAACTAGAGATGCAAGCATGAAGAAAGGATGAGAAATGGGGGACCCTGCACAGAGACTGGCAAATCAAGTAAACAAGCCATCCTCGTGTTCTTCTTCTTCTTTATCCTCCTGTGGCTGTGTAGAGCCCAGTCAGTGTTAAGGTCAAGGTTTATGTGTGTGTGGGCCTGTGGGAGCTCATTGATCTCATCAACAGCATTTGTGGAGAATATTATAAAATGATGAGAACTTCATAGGAGGTCAGCAGAGGATCAATATTAAATCCTATCTCATTTATAATCCTGCTGAGCAGAGAGGCTCCGCAGGGCTTAGCTGCTTAAAGAAGAGAGCATTGACAATTTACTTTAATGTTCATATGAATAAATATAATGACAAACAAATGCTTTGAGATGAGATGTTTTTATTGTCTGTTTGCACTCACTTTAATACTGTTTCCGTGTCAGCAAATGCTCTATAAATACAGTGATGGATGGTGGAGAGGCTTGACCAGAAAGTGCTTGCATAAATGCTAATGTGATCAAGGAAAGTATCGACATAGAAGCAATATGAAATTAAAATCAATTCATCAGATGTTTGTTACATCTCCTGGCAGCCTGATGTTGTGTCCTCAGCTATTTTTAAGGAGATTTTCCTGCTCTTATCTGTTATCTCCACCCTCTCACACACAGCATCTTAAGATCAGGGATTAAGCTTCTGATTATACATATCACTTAGAGGATTAACCCTTTTCCGCACTCTTATCTCCCCAAGTTAGGAATCTGACCGCTGATGGATGTAAAACTCGATGAGGGGCGTTTCATGACAGTGATTTTGAGACAGATTTAACCAGGCAGCTGCAAAGAAGCTCCAAAAACTTCCCCCCCCCCCCTCCTCTCCCAAATTTTAGGAATGTAACCTTTGATTTTGTATCTTCGTGAGCCAATTAAGCTGCGAGATTTGTTTGAAGTTGGTGATTGAAAGGCGAACTCGCCGGTTTTGGGCCCAAACAGTGAAGGGAGACCACAGGGGTCCAGGTTCCCAGAGCCTGCATGTGTAAATCCAGTCTAACATGCATGCAAATCTCATCTGTGCCCGCACACAATGGCCTGTCTGTGTGGAGGAGGGAGGAAGGGGAAGGGAAGCATGAGAGAGAAAGAGAGAGAGAGAGAGAGAGAGAGAGAGAGGAAAAGCTGTAAGTGTGTGTCCTCTGTGCCAGAGCATATGCCATGATAGGTCTTAGGAGACGGAGCGCAGACAAACTAAGGTTCACAGACTAGTAGGAGTCTTTGATCGAGGTTGATATTTAAACATCTGCATAATTAATCCAATATCTGCAGAGCTCTCTGTGGAGAAAAAAAAAAAAAAAAACACGGCATCGCCCGTGGAAAACAGAACATTGTAAATTCCTGGCACTGCTCTGAGTTCAGTTCTTCTTCTTTCAGTGTAAAAACACAAGTTGGCAACCCATATCTCAGGGGAAATTAAAAATCTTTGTCTCATCCAGCCAATTAAATGAAATACACTTTTTGTACGTGGCTTGAGCTGGCCCCTGGAATCTATTTTTGACCGTGCTGTGGTTACCGCTGCTCCTACGCAGCTCACCACAGATGAGGCTGGAAATCAGGGCTATGGGGTGAGAGGTACAGGGATTTTTTTTATTTTCCCAGTGGCAGCGACACAGAGAACTTACTTTCCATCTGTCTCGATCATATAGATTTATAGGATTAGGCCAAATGCTGTTTTAGTCCTCAGCAGAGGCTCAACTCTTTCATGTGAAACATTGGATTAGATAGTCAGGGAGCCCTTTGTGAGCGGTGTGTCGTCTCCAAGCTTCCAGTGGCTCCTTTCTCTGGCATCTTATTGTTGCGTGTGAGGCTGCTTCTGTATGCGTGGCACGCCTTGAAGTTTATTACATTTCGATAACTTTATACATGCGTGTGTCTTTATCCTCCCAAGCTTGCACCTCTGCTCTATTGAGACCTCAGTGAGCAGACCATAGCTCGACAGGGGGCCTTCGCTCCAATTTGCTATCGTTTGTCACCATTTGTTCATCCTGACAAACAAAATGTTGGCCCTCGGTCCCCTCCCGTTTGGCCACAGCACACATGGGATCAGCTGCTCTCCTCTTCTCATGGCTCTATTGTGGCGGCATCCCTTTGTATCTTCGCGAATAATTCCGCTCTGCATGCTAGCTAGCTGGGTAGAACATGTGCCTAAAATAGCTTCCTCATCTAATTACCTCATTTCATCTGACATTAATATTGTAGTGTGTTGCTGCTGCATTATTGATGGTGTGTTTGTCTTCGTGTATGAGATGTTAATTAAAAGATAAACTGGAGCCGTGGCTGTATGACAGTTCCTTTATCCGAGAGGCAGCAGACTTTCACCCCGTCTACTTTTGATCCATTCCTGCTCTGTGTCATGCAGCCTTGTAGCTTCGCTGTGTGCTTAAATGTCTCTATTACAGGCCATTAGACTTCAAGGTAGCTGTATAATGCACTTTAAGGCCAGTTTAATGATAAATTCTTGCTGGAAACATGAATGTAGTCAAGATGCTTCAGGCAGATACGGGCTTTAGCCTATCAGGCTCAGCGACCGTTCCCCCCGCTCTGATAGCTAATGCTGATTTCCAGCCTCATATCACTTTCTAGCATCTCAGGCGAGGTGAAGCAGACTAACTAAAACATGTTAAATTGCTCCCCGGCTCCATAAAAACACAGGAAGGTCAGGCAGTTAAAGAGCTTTCTGTGGCTTCCTGGGAGAGTTAAGCCTCTCTTTGGATTGCTGGCAAATGGACAAGCAATAAACTATAGGTGACTTCACGGCGTTAACAACGAGGAGTGACTCCAGTCAGGGATTTGGTTTCACTTTCCCCTCCCTCTTCGTTCTTTCTTCTCTCTGATGTTCTGTGTCACCAGGTTTTAGCTGAGAGTTGTGAGATGAACCGACAGATGACCGTACCATTAGGCTGGAGTGGCTGGCTGGTTCTTTGGGCAATGAGGCCATGGTGACAAATATGTTGGCAGAGATTTAGACAAGAGGCTCCTTGGCACTGAAGCCCAGGCTGCTTCCTTTTGGCCCCGGTGAGGGACGAAGAACAGATGTCTGCTTTAAAGCCACCGAGTTTCTCTTGAGCTGCAAATTTTGTCTTGTTTGAAGTGAGCCCCGAGGCACGTCTCATTTTCAGCCCTTGTACCAAATCATATGCATACCTTTATTCACATCTTGAAGACCCTCATTACGTGAAATGAAGAGTGTCAGATATGGAGGAAGCTATTAAGGACGAGCAGTGAGCCCAGTGGTCTGATGTAATTGGAGACACTCGTACTGAGATGAGCTTTATATTACAAACGCAGAGTAAATACTGACCTTGCTGTTTTCATGTTTGCAGCCCTGAGGGTGTTTTCTTAGTCTCTGCTTGTGATTCATAGAAAAGTAATGGTGGAACATAAATTCAGTCTCTGAAAAGAGTGCAGATATGTTGGATTTTGCCTACAAAATGGATCAATCAAAGGGTTTATATGCAGAAACTCAACAAGCTCAGAGATTGTTAATGAAATTTTGCAAATGTCATTAAATCCCCCCAAAATACCAAAACCAACAGGGATCTGAGCCTCCTTAAAGTATTGTCTGTGTAGCTGTAGCCTGATATTGCTTATTCCTCTGTGTCATAACTTAATTGTTGTTCTAAAACTATTAAAACACATCAGTGAGCCATGCTGTTGCACTGGGAGACGTTTCCCTTCATTATAACCACCATGAACCTTTTGTTTATTTTAAGTAAGTCCCACATATGCTGCTTTAAATACTCACTAGGGCTCTAAATCTAAAGGAAGGAATCTCTGAATGTGTTTGTGCGTGCGATCTGATCTCCGTCATCCTTGGCGAGTATATTGCTAGAGACCCCGGTAAGTGCAGTAACACATTTAAAGTCATTTGGGTGAGCGGTTCTCATATTTAGGCTAAACGTTGTTTTGTTTCCCCTGGTTTAACTGCTCTGCTCTGTGCATAGTGGTAGGGGCTTAAAACAGACACATGCACATATACAGCGTGAAACAGTGAGCAGAGGAAAAAGAGCAGAACTGGCGTGATTGTAAATGAAACTATACACTACACTCACTAACCTGAACTCAAACAGCCCCTCATTTCTGTATGTTTTGCTTCCAAGGAGCCAGACTTTCTTTTAAGTTTTCAAAGTGGTCTTGAGCGAAAGTTTTTCTTTGGACATTAGCTGCTTTTTTGTTCATTTTCAGTCCAGTCCTTGTACCTGACCATTTTCAGACGATTTTTTAAAAAGCCCTTTAACACTGACCTATGAATCATTCAAGCATAGAAACAGTACCTAACACAAAGGACCAACCAGTGTTCTGTCTACACATGACAGACAACTTAGCAAAGAAACAATTTAAAATTGTATCTTTAGGTACTTTGTTAGTAGCAGCCTGTCACAAAATCATATCATTTGTTCCCATTTCTTTAGTTGAATCTGCAAAAAAATGCCCAAGATAACACAACTTGACAGGCACAGCATAGAATTTCTGCACCAACACAGTGATTCCCAAATAGCTATTAGGAGAAAACTTGGCATATCTTGACATGGTGCACAGTCTGTCCTTAAAATATTTGAAGAAACAGGACAAGTGGAGGACAGAAGAAGTAGTGGTGGGCCTAAAAAAATATCTACAGCAGATGAACAGTATCTCAAAGTTTTGTCTTTAAGAAATAGGAAAAAAACAATCCAGCAAAGACCTGGCACAGGACCCGAAAGATGCATCTGACCCTTCAGCTGATCCATCTATTCTTTGCCGAAACCTCAGAAGTGGTTTCCATGGAAGGATGGCAAACAAGAAAGGAAGGCGAAGCAGGGGAGAAAAGGCCGAGGTATGCCAAATTATGCAAGAACTGGACTGTGACAACAGATCTTATGGAGTGACGAATCCAAATTTAAAAATGCTGGGTTACACTGTTTTCTATATGTACAGAGGAGGCCAGGAGAAAGGTACAGCAGTGAATGTCTGCAGCCATCTGTAAAACATGGTAGAAGCTCTGTCATGGTTTGGGGCTGCATGTCACAGTTTGCCAGAAAGTGAGGAGAGGACCCAATATGCAGCCTAAATTCCAGGCAGGAAAACCACAAGGAGCAGGAACACAAAGTCTGGCAGAGAAGCAACACTGACAACACGACAAAGAACAGAACAAGGCTGGGGTATAAATACACACCGGCTAACGAGCAGACGCAACAGGAGGGAGAGGAGCACAGGAAGCAACAATCAAGGGCAGGAAGTAAAACTGAACATAATACATGAGACAAGAGTGGTTACAAAATAAAACAGAAAACAAAACATCACTGGGAACATGACGCAGGACAGAGTTTGACAAAAGACAGGAACACAGCAGGGAACATCTAAGGAACTAAATAACAAAGGCAAGAGACACGGAAGTATAAACATAAACAAGGATGCAAATGATGCAATGGCAGAACGTAAAACCAAGAATCTCAAAACTGTAAAAGTAGCTTAGAAACTAAAAAGCACACAAGAAACTCAAAATACATACAAAACCAGACTACCAAAACCCAAAGTCATGATACTGCATTTCATCCAGTGGCGTTAGGGATATTGTAAAAATTGAAGGAATTACGAACACAGGAGAGCACCATCATATTTTGATCCAGCTTACACCACCATGAGGAAAGCGTCTGATTGGCAACAGCTTAATTTTTCAGCATGAAAATTATCCCAAAAAATGCTGCAATTGTAGTAAAAGCCTTCCTGGATAGAAAAACACACAGTGGAACATTAATAGTCATGGAGTGGCCTCCTCAGACCCCAAACCTCAACACTACTGAAGCAGTGTGGGATCACCATGACAGAGAGCAGGACAAAAGGCAGCCAAAGGAGAATTTTGGAATGTCTTTCAAGATGCCTGGAGAACTATTCCTGAAGACTACTTAAAGAAATGACAAGAAAGCTTGCCTAAGAGAGTTCAAGTTGTGTGTCTGGTTTTGTGGGAGGTCAGCTGTGGTGGCTGTGACGTGAGGCTGATCTGAATGAATTCAAACACGCATGCAAGTGATTTGTGGGTGTCCCCGTAGTGTAGGGGTTTACACATTCACCTTAGAAGTGTAAGGTCCCTGGTTTGATTCCAGGTGGGGAAACAAGCCCCTCTCACCATGCAGGGTTACATCAGGAAGGGCATCCAGCATAAAACCCCTGCCAAATGACCAATGCGGATTAATCCGCCGTGGCGACCCCTTGGCGGAGAATACAAGTGAGCAGCCGAAGGTACTTTCAGGTTGTTTGGGGTTCTCGGGAGAGCTGCAAGCTGAAAGTTGCCCATTCCACACAGCCTGTTCACTAGTAAGTTAATCTACAAGTGAAGCAATACCCTCTTCTAGCAATATGAAGTAAAGTTCAATGCCTAGTTGCTTTAGCAAATTTCTGACCCTTTCCTAACTTTCAATACAGCATACCTTCAGTTCAAACATCTACAGACATACTAGGGGCGCTGCTAGGTTGTAATTAGATGGTGCTTTGAGTGAAATGCTAAAATCAGCAATGACAATGCCAACATGCTGCAGGTTTTGTGGTTTTCAGGTTCACCATCTTGGTTAGCATCCTTCCTTGTTAGCGTTTCTTAATTAGTGTTGAACATGAACTGCTGAGGGTGATGGGAATCTTACTTTTGCAGGTCATAAACTAAAGGATGTGTTTTAGGTGGATTTTTTTTACAGTTCATCCTGTGTGTAGTCAATTATGTGAATGTCCGTCTAAAGGAAACCCATTTGTCCTTCGTTTTTCTAAAGATCCGGATCTTTAGTAGGACTCAGTGTCTTTGGGGTCACACTGGGGAAGATGAAAAGAAGAAAGAGACGATCTCAGGCATTGTATGTTGACTAAAGCAATGAGTATCAGCTGCCTTGTCCTTGAATAATCTAATTACAATGGCATTATGGCACAGTGTGGCATTTATCAGTGAAAATTTCTACCAATAAAAAACCTTATTTGTAAAACCTAAGAGCCTTTCGAGCATCCAGACCCTTGAGATGATTATTTATCTCTGTAAAAGCAATTATTCCATTTAAATTTTCCACTTTGATCTCCAAATTATTGATTGAGATGACTGCAGAAAAAAGCTCCCCCGAAAATGTATTTTAATTGGAAGCAACAAACTGGTAGCTTGGTTTCTTCTCGGTTGATTTATTTTAAGGATAATTTTATGGGCATTCAAACTCTCCCAAAGGTATTAATGTGAAATGATCTCAGCTGACCCCTGCTCCACAGGGAGGTCGCAGGTCAGAGCCAGTGTTTTGACTCTGGTTGGGGAAAAAAAAGTTGTATGTTGCATGTCTTTTCTAATCACCTTTTGTTCAACTATTATTCAAAACATGAGGTCAAGAAAAAATATGAAAGTACGAGAATTTACACTGAGAGAATCCAAGTGCACTCATAGAGAACTACTTTATTATGCAACAGCAGATGCAAGTCGATGTGGGTCTGCCGTGCTGAAACTACAACATTCAGAAGACACCATAAAATAATATGACCACTGAATTTTAAATAAAGAAAAGCAGGCTATTAGTCTCAAAAGCTGTCACATCAAACAAGTTTGCTCATTCTTTCTACTCATAAAAGTCTTACACCAACCCTCGTTTCTTTATATTTTCCTAAGAAATTGGAAAATAGGTGCAAGGCTTTATTGAAACATGTGCAAACATGAATGGAAATACAGCACGTGAGTCAAAAACAGAGAATATACATTTCCAGTAAGCTTTAAAATAAATATTTGGCTTCACCGCCTTTATTCTCCAACACAGCCTGAACTCTCTGTCATGGTCCATAGGTTCTGTTTGGGATTTTGTTGTGTTTTTACTCTGTTTTCTCATTTCTTGGTTCCTAGTTCAGTTTGGACTATTAGGTTAGTTATGTTTCCTGCCATTTAGTTCTGCATATTGCATTTGAGTTCTACTTTACTGCTTTCTGGGTTTATTTGGGGTTGTTTCCTCAAGTTTGTTTTTATTTTCTACCTCATATTTCCTTGTGTTCAGTTAGTCTCCTATATGTTATCCCCTTGTGTTTGTGTTCTTCTTTTAAGCTGTTTCTTGTCCATATGTTCTGTTCTGTTTTTCAGTTCCTGTTTTATTTTGATACCAGTTATGGTTCATGCCTTATATCTAGTTTTGCTTCCTGTGCCTCTCTCCCTCTTGTTGCTCATTAGTCATTAGTATTTATGTATTTATACCCCTGCCCTTCCTTTGCTCTGTGTTAATTCGTCTGCTTCCGTTTAGTGTTCCTTTTGCTGTGCCATATCTTCTCGTCTCGTCGAGAAGTATTCCCAAGACTTTGTTTATTGTTGATGGACTTTTCTTTAGCTTTCAATAAAGCTCATTTTTTTGTTCACCGTCACCACGTCGGGTCTTGAAGTCCTGCATATTGGGTCCTCACCACTCCTTGACACTCTCTTAGGCAAGCTTTCTTGTAATTTCTTTAGTCTTCAGGAATAGTTCCACAGCCTTCTTGAAGGCGACTCCAAAACTCTTCATCGGATGTTGGCTGCCTTTTGTTCTGCACTCTGTAAAAATGATCCCACATTGCTTCAGTAATGTTGAAGTTTGGATTCTGGGGGAGGCCAGTCTGTGACTGATGGTGTTTGCTTGTGTGTTTTTCTTGCCAGGTAGATTTCTACTGTGGTGGAGTGTTTTACAAGATCCCTAACACCACTGGCTGAAATGTAGCCCCAAACCATGACAGCGCCTCCATCAGGTTTTACTAATGACTATAGACATTTACTGTTGTACCTCTCTCCTGACCCCCTCTGCACATAGAGAAAACAATGTGAACCAAAAATTTCACATTTAGATGCATCACTCCATAAGCTCTGCGGCTACTGATTTTTAGTCCAGTTCTCATGTAATTTGGAATACCTCAGCCTTTTCTCCCTGATTCTGTTCCTAATGTGGACTTTTTGACAGCCATCCTTCTTTCCATTAAAACCACTCCTGATAAAAAATATTATTTCATACCTGTCAAACTGTGATATTTTTGGCATTTTTTTGTAGATTCAATAAAATAAATTAGAACAAGTGATGTGCTTTTGCAACAGGCTACTAGTAACAAAGTGCCTAAAGATACCATTTAAAATGGGTTCTTTGCTAAGTTGTCTGTTATTCATAGACACAACACTGGTTCATTTCTTGTGTTAGGTGCCCTTTTTTATGCTTGAGTGATTCATAGGTCAGTGTTAAGTGACTTAACAAAATAAAAATCTCTGAACATGGTCAAGTACAAGGACTGGACTGAAAATGAGTGAAAAAGCAGCCAATGTCCAAAGAAAGACCTTCAGAAAACCTGGAGAACTATTGCTCAAGACCACTTTAAAAAGTAAGATAGTCTGGCGGCTTGGATGTAAAATACAAAGAGATTTTTTTCACAGTACTGTATTTTCTCTTCTCACTGAAGAGATGATCCAGTTTAATTCCTGCTTTTTAAAAGACCTTCATGATTTGTGATTGAAGTGAAATTAATTAATGATAATCCTAAAGGCTGGCAATATAACAACATTAAAAATGAGGGCATAACACTGCACTATAACCTTAACTTTGCTTTGATCATTTTAATAGAGCTAATAATCTTTATTTGGTGAGCACTTTTCTAAAGCTAAAGCTTCTTAACAAGCAGATTTTAGCACGTGAAAAATAGAAACAAGTGGAAAATGCAATGGTAATTTACATTAGCTGGTCCCTCGTCATTCATGCTGATGATTTATTTTTGTGTGTCCCTTTGAATTGTGGGATAGCTTTCTATTTTTTTACAACAACCTTAGTATTAAAGACTAATGGCTGAGGTCTCTATTTACTGCACCACACTGCTGCCATAATAGCCAAATGTTTTCAGTGTGGTGGATTGCATTATTAGTGCAAATTAGATCAGAAATAATTCCTGAAAATCTGGCTTGGTGTTCACCAGAAGTAAAAATTTTGTTAAACCCAAAATTAGTTTTATGTAAATTTTTCAGTAAAACCTGGGAATGTGAATAATAAGACAAAATTCATTGGTGTCTGTGCTAAAAGGTCTCTTTTTTAAGAGAAGTGCAATCAGTGGCTGTCGAATAAAACACTTCAAAGCTGAATTAACTGAGGTGGTTGAGCCTTCATTTCATAACCATCCAGCATTTTCTAATCAAATCGCTTTCATCAAGAGCTCATCTGGTTGTTGCAAACTATGTTAATGTGTTAAAACGAGCAAAGGATCCACCAATGTGGCTGCAATCAGCACAGACTTTCATTACTGTATGCTGGAGAATAATGGGAAGGCACAGCAGAGGAAAAACAAGGCGATTATAAGTCAGCACCGGGAAAAATCTCCCTCCTAATTAAATCAAGCGTGCCCTTCACTTCACTAAACTTCCATATCTTGTTTTGAACCTGCACAGGATGTCTGAAAAATAAAGTCCCTGCATTAGATTAAACTCTGCTTCTCGCAGTTTTCATCAGTGTCCTTAAATGGAAATCGCTCAAGCGAAAGGTGTGCGTTTCATGCAGGCAGAAGGTCCACTACTCTTAGACCTCAGGCTGGCAACTGCAGCTATAAGATGCAGACTTCAAATAAAAGCTTAGCCTGCGCCTCTCAAAAAAGGCTTAAAAACAAGTTAATTAATCTTGCTTTCACTCCTTTGTGTTTGGGGAAGGAAATGCTAGATTGATCCACATTTTCTTCTTGAAAATATGAAGCATCACATTGTGAAAAATCGTTATAGGAGAACGTTAAGATTTCATTTTATGAAAGGGCTGTCCTCTGATAGGCAGCACATCTGGCTATGAGGAGTGTGCCCATAATTAGGCATCTAAATCCTGGCTTTATTTGTGGCTAAAGAGACAACACTAACAAATTATTTACCCATCTGTTACAGGCAATTAGTGAGAAGAATTTTCCTGTTTGTAAAAAAAACCCAACCCCTTTGTGGCAGGTGTTTATCATCCATCTATGATAATACTACAGTTATAAATGTTGCTAATTCTTTAACGTGTTTTTCACTTCATGTTAAGGCTGAGATTATAATATTAAAGTAATGTTATAGTAAGGTCATCCATCAAGTTTTCAATGGTCAATGTAAGCTGTCAAAAGTGGTGAACCTGCTCTCTATAGATGGCTCATATACTATATGGACGAAAGTACTGCGCCACCTAGACATTAACATAAGCAATTTCCCCCCAGGGATTAAGAATGTATTCTGATTCTGATATATATATACAACATTTATGTATCTATATTATTTATTATATTTTTTACTTCATATTCACACCCATTTTCACTCACGTCTCTATATCCAACTGTAGAACTATATTTACTTTAATTCTATACCCTATTGCCACCTATGCTACATGCTGTATACTGGGTTCATATATATATATATATATATATATATCTGATTCTGATTCTGATTATACATATACAGGAGCCTTTTCTGGCATCCCATTCTGAATCCTTAGGCATTAATAAAGCCTTCCCCTCTAATGGGAAGGACTTCTACCAGATTTTTGAGTGTTTGTGTGGGAATTTCTGCCCCGTCATCCAGAATAACATTTGTGAGGTCTCACCTCTAGTAAAATGGTAAATGGACTGGTACTTATTTAATGCTTTTCTACACTAACTGAGTGCTCAAAACGCTTTTTACTACAAGCCTCATTCACCTGTTCACACATACTTTCATACAGTGCTTTATTCTGTGCCTCAAGCGCATTTAAACTACCACACTCAAATTTACACTTCAATGGATCCATTGGGTGCAATTTGGGGTTCAGTGTCTTGAACCCCAAAGGTGCTGGATGGGGTTGAGGTCAGGGCTCTGTGCAGGCCAGTCAAGTTCTTCCACACCAAACTCATCCAACAATGTCTTAATGGGCTATGCTTTGTATACTGGGGCACAGTCATGCCAGAACAGAAAAGGTCCTTCCCCAAATGGTTCACACAAATTTGGAAACATGGAATTGTCCAAAGCTGAAGCATTAACCATGAACTTCATTGGAACAAAGGGGCACAGGCTAACCCCAGAAAAACAACCTTATAACATTATCCTTCCTCCACCAAACTTTACAACTGGCATAATGCAATCAGGTACGTAACGTTCTCCTGGCATTCAGTAAGCTCAGCCTTCAGACTGCCAGATAGAGAATCATGAGTCGTCACTTCACAGAACACGTTTTCACTGATCCAGTGTCCAGTGGCAGCATGCTTTACACTACTCCATCTGACGCTTGGCATTGTACTTGGTGATGTAAGTCTTGCATGCAGCTGCTTGGTCATGGAAACCCATGCCACGAAGCTCCCGGTGGACAGTTTTTGTACAGGTGTTAATACCAGAGGAGCTTTGGAACTCTGCAGTTATTGAGTCAGCTTCCTTAACCACTTTTGCACGCCTAAGGCCTTGCACTCAGCAACCCTGCTCTGTAACTTTACATGGTCTTGTCACTTCATGGCTGAGTAACTGCAGTTCCGAAATGCTCCCACTTTGAAGTAATACCACTTACAGTTAATTTTAGAATATCAAGGAGGGAAGACATTTTAGAATTCAGTGGGCTCTGTAGAACGACCCGTTCTTTCACAAGTGTTTGTAAGAGCAGCCTGCATGGCTAGGTGCTTGATTTTATACACCCATGGCAATGGAACTGAATGAAACACCTGAATTCAGTGATTAAGAGCTGTGGCTCCATACTCTTTGTCCATATAGTGTACTTGGGAATTTTATTTTAAGCTGTATTGTAAGCAAACAGACAAAAGATGACAGGAAATGAAGGGACACAGTGTCCCCCATTCATATGAGATTCCATTTGTACCAAAATTATATTCATATGCTGTCTATGTTGACTGAAAATCAGATAAAACATTTGAGCTGAAATTTACTTAGGCTACCAACAGTTGCAGGACAAAGTTTTCACAGTACACAGTACTAACATAGTTTTACATAAAATACATAAAATATATCAATTTGCTTTAAATTAAAATCATTCTTTGATGAATTAAGACATTCAGAAATTTGTCATTTACACACAATCCATGAGGCTATAAATGTTTTTCTCACATAATATATCACAAAAAATCCTACATCTGGCAATCATTTTGTCATCATTAATTTTTTTAGGCTGCCACACATGTTTTGATTTTGAATACATTTTAGTTTTTCAAATTTTGTTTTGCCCCTTCCTTGCAGGACATTTCTTGTTTCAAGATAAATAGAGATTATACTTTTATCATTATAGTTTTATCAACACCGGCTTTACCACTGCCCAGGACTCCAAATTCTGGAACAGACATGTCATGTCTATACGTCACCATTTCCTGATGGTCTTACATTATGCAGTGTATTATAGGTGGCTGTTGTGATGTCAGTATCGACTACTATAGTGAACATGATGGTGTTTATGAATTTCAGTCAAAGCATGCAATCGTGGCAGGTCTCAGATGTTCACTAAACTTCTGTGTTGTCTTGGCTCATGTCCGTAAACCAACTGTCAGTAGCCCAAACCTCAGCACTCTATATTTTGCACACGACTAGCATTTAACGTTATTAGTATGTTACTTAAGGTTCCTTCTGTAAAATGTACAGTGTTTTTCCAATAAATATGTTCCATTTTAACTGAAGTAATTGTTTTAGTTGTCATACCATGTCTGTGTACCAAAATTTTTGAGACGGGAGTTCAATATGATATCACACTGTCCTTAAAAATTAAACTATTATTATGTCTTTACAGCTTACATCATTAACAGAAGTCTTTTGACCATAAAATTAACATGCTTCCATAATGCTAATCAACAAATTAGTTTTTAGGTTAGGTGGCCACCATTTTGGTATCCTAAGGGAATTTCGTCTCACCTATCTTTTTAACTTCCAGTTCTACTTCACTTGTGACTACTAGACTCTATCCTGACAAAACCTTTGTGCCAGTACAACTTGTTCCTGTTGTTTGATTGTGTTTCTCTGATGTGTCCAGTGACTTATTTTGCTCTGCAGGTTATCCTGATGTGTCTGATACTGTACAACAAAATTACAACTCCAATTCCCAAAAGGTTGGGATAGTGCATAAAATATAAATAAAAACACAGTGCAATGATTTGAAAATCTCATAAACCAGCATTGATTCACAAATGAACATAGAAAACATGTCAGCTGTTGAAAGTGAGGCATTTTACTATTTAATATAAAAAAAAATAAAGGCTCATCTTGTATTTGATGGCAGCAATACGTCTCAAAAAAGTTGGGACATGGGCAACAAAAAGCTGGAAATGTGGTATTAAAAAGAAACAGGTGGAGGAACATGTTGCGACTAATTAAGTTAATTGGAAACCGGCCAGTGATGTTATTGGGTATAAAAAGAGCACCTTAGAGAATCTCAAACTGCCAGAAATGGCATATGCAAATTGTGGAACAATTTCAGAATAATGTTCCTCAACATAAAGCCTGGAAAGACTGAATATGTCATCATCTACAGTACAGAAAAACCATGTATAAACCTGATCCAGAAACACTGCTGTCTTCTCTGGGCCAAAGCTCCTTTAAAATGGACTGGGGCAAAGTGTAAAACTCTTCTGTCATCAGACGAATTAATATTTTAAATTGTTTTTGGAAATAACAGATGCTGCATCCACACATCCAGATTAAAGAGGAGAGGAACTATCCGGTTTGTTATCAGCACTCAGTTCAAAAGTCTGCATCATGGGTGGTATAGGGGTGCATTAGTGCCTATGGTACTAACAAACTACACATCTAGAAAGGCACCATCAGTGCTGAAAGGCATATACAGATTTTAGAGCAACATATGCTCTCCTCCAAATGACTTCTTCTTCAGAGAAGGCCTTGCATATTTCAGCAAGACAAGGCTAAACCACATACTGGAGCTATTACAACAG
>VUQH01089844.1:13927-26326 GCA_015106775.1 Etroplus canarensis | reverse complement strand
CAGTTTCTCACCTAGTAAAGCTGGCTTGATGGTGTTGAATGCACTGGAGAAGTCAAAAAACATGACTCTCACAGTGTTCAGTGGTTTAACCAGGTGAGTATAGACTGCTGAGCAGGTAGATGATGGCATTCTCTACTCCAATTTGGGGCTGGTAGGCAAACTAGAGTGGGTCTGTTTGGTGGCTGACCATTGTTCGAAGCTGACCAAGGATGAGTCTCTCCATTGTTTAAATTTAAATTTACAGCTAAGCTGTGTTGCAGGTTTTATGCAAGCTTCAAGAAATGCACATATTGTATCTTCCTGGTAATGCCATCGGGAACCTGTCTAAAGTACACTATCTGGGAAAGCTCCAGCATTTGCACACAATCACACTACACACTACATGGCAGTGCGATAGAAACTAGCAAAGGCCACATGTACAAACCATTCATTCATTCATCTTCTTCCTCTTATTCAATTCAGGGTCGTGGGGGGTGCTGGAGCCTATCCCAGCTGTCATAGGGCGAAAGGCAGGGTACACCCTGGACAGGTCGCCAGTCTGTCGCAGAGCCAACACAGACAGACAAACAATCATTCACGTGCACATTCATACCTATGGTTAATTTAGAATCGCCAATTAACTTAACGCCTTTGGGCTGTGGGAGGAAGCTGGAGCTGGAGAGAACCCACGCAAGCACGGGGAGAACATGCAAACTCCACACAGAAGGGCCTAGGCTAGCCCTAGCCAGCTGCTGGATTTGAACCCAGACCCTCTTGCTGTGTGGCAACAGTGCTAACCACCACACCACCGTGCTATTGAAGAGTGTGTGGTGTATTCCCACACATAGACTGTACCTCAAAGATGGATGGGTCTGAACGTGAAGGCAATGCGGAATTGCCTCAGAAATGCATTCTTTCTAATGGGCAGCAGGGGGCAACTCTACAGAAAAATCCATGTCCTCAGTAAGACCTTTCCTAAAGAGTTTGTATAGTGTTTATTTAGTAAATTTTGGTCCCCTTAAGTTTCCAGAAGCTAAGATTGGTGACGTCATGGAGGATACGTCTGTCTTTTCTGTGCTGTCTGTGTTCTCATGACTGGCAGCAGAGATGACATGAAAGCAGCAACTTTGGGGTCATTGTCTCGCTTCTCCACTTCAGTATATCAAAAGGGTCAGGAATTGAACCACACACCCTGCAGTTGAAATTCATCCATTTTTTCAAGATAAGGTTGGTTTCGTTGCCCCAAAACCGTACACGGAGAGTTGCACTTTTAGCAAAGGAAGGCTAATTTCATAAGCACAACAATAAAATGTTCTGCACAATAGGAACATGTGAACATTTGTTATTTTAAGATGAGACCAAATTCCACCTAGATGGATCTGTAGGCAGAAAGTTCCTGTGAAGAAAGAACTCCAACCAGACTGGAGGATGAAGGTGGGAACAACAAAGTCTGGTGCTGTTTTTCTTACAGAGGTTTAGGTGAACTTGTATTTATAGATGGAAGCATAAACTCTGAAGTGTTTAAGGATACCAGCCACACGCTGAAAGAATATTTTCCCCAAGAGAAATTCAAGCCTTAGCTATGGGATTTAGACCACAAACAGATCTGAACCACAAAGAGCACCTATGTGATGCCACAGATGGAGAAAAATATGTGCTTGTGGATGCTGTAGTGTGGTTGAACAGAAAGCTTTGCTGACTGAAGCTGCTTGATTCCATGTCTACATGTTTATTGTTTGGATTTTTTCCATCTGAACCAAAGTGGTTGAAGTCAAAAACTGCATATTTCTAAAAGCCAAGAATTTAACTTGGCTGTTTTCAGATTGAGATTTAACATACAACACCTAGAGCCACTGTATCGTGTAACTGATTATTTTTATATCGCTGTGCTGCCACGTTTACTTAAGCAAACCAGAAGAATACCCGTTTCACCGCTGACTAAAACTGAGAGCAGTCCAGCATCGAGATAAACCTTTCAGGTCTCTGTATCTGTCCCCGGGAGTGATGAGAAGATGTGTACGATCGCATCCCACAAATATTTCCTCATGCTCACTCCTTCCCTTCATCCTGCACCCTGTAGCCCTTTGTGAGAAACATCAATATCGCTGACAGATGGTAGAAACACAGCGAGAGCGAGGAAAAAGTAACAGCTTCATACAGTAAGACAATTTGTGCCATGCACGCATCCTCATCTTGTTTAATTTAAAGCCAAAGAATTTCCATTTCTGTTTGGATGAATGCTAAATGAGGCTCTATTTCCTCAATATATCGGCTGACTGATATGAACTGCAGCAACACATGAGAGTGAGTGAGCTCCATCTTAACAAATTCACATCCCCCTGTCAGGTTAACTCCAACGACTGACAATTAATGTTGAGGGAAGAGCATGATGCAACTCGACACATGCGTGTGAACGCGGCAGATCGTCAGATTTTGAATGCATCATCATGCACTGACATGTTTTGTGTGGCTACTTGTCAGCAGCGGGTATAAAAAGTTGACTGTGTGACTTGTTGTTGTGAATATGCTGGAGTTTATATGGGCTGCATGATGAATAGCTGGTGTCAGGTGTTACCATGGGGATGATTACTTGAAAGCAGCCAAGGCAGTATAAGCATTTGGGATTTCTAGCCAACCCATCAACTGCTTGGCAGGCCATTTATTTCGAATATACAGGTAGTTTCGGGCGATAAGAATCAGCCTGTGTGTGTGTGTGTGTGTGTGTGTGTGTGTGTGTGTGTGTGTGTGTGTGTGTGTGTGTGTCTGTGTCTGTGTCTATGTTTGTGTCTCTTTGTGATATAGGCAAAAAGAAATCACGCTGAATTTCAAACAGCCTCTTGCCATTTAATTACAAACCCGCAGTGACACCCATCACTGTCAACATCGGCACTGCTGACCCCGGTAACAGGACGAGACAGCGCGACGTACTGGCTCTCAGCTTGGACGATGAGGAAGTGTTTTTGTTCCTTGTCTCTCCTCATCTTTGCAGCGAACTGTAAAGCCCTCCACATGTAGAGGAGAGTCCCTGAAGCCAGTCAGCCAGCCTTCTCACTCACGGCCTTGTTGCTAACACGCCCCACAGGCCACAACAAAAGGGCCTCTGAAAACAACCTCTCAAAACTTTGACTGGCAGCCTGGCGATGCGATCCGCCCTGATGCTCCACACAGACACTTTGCAGATTCAATGAGATAGGAGTTAAGCTCGGGATCCACCAATCCCTTTGGTCTTATTTTCTTTTCTTTGCCAATTTGGGACATCTGCTGTGAGGCCACAGCATTACCCCCCTCCCCAATACGTTTACTCAAAAGCCTAAAGTCTGTCTCTTCCTGCTCTTCTCTATCCATAGCCTCTCTCCTCCCCTGGTGGGGATTTGTGATTCAAACTGGGTTGAGAGACCTAAACCCCTCTATCTCATCAGCAAACATACAAACGCATAATCTGCTCTTTCTTTCCATTCATTCACATGCATGCTAATGATCTCTGTTGGCCTCTCTTTTCACACAGAGCTCACTGCTTTCAGGCTTTGAAACATACCCTGGCAGTCCGACGTGGTCCTTTACATGCTGTATCAGACTTGATTTTTTTCCCTTTTTTTTTCTTTTTTTTTTACAGTGAACAATGAAGATTGTTACAGTGTTTTCTGTGATGTTTCACCTCATGGCAACATGACAGTGCAGTCATGGCCTCCCAGTCAAACATGCACACAACTCAGCTGTCACATCCTTACCATTTCACTGTTCGCAGCCAACAGTTAACATTCTAGGAAATGCACTTACACAATTACAAGTGAAGCTCAGCACCATGTGTATGTCTGTGAGGCAGATACAGCCGCCTCTGAAAGTACTGGAACAGCGAGGCCAGTTACTGTGTTTCTGTTGCGCACTTTGTGTCTGAGATGAAAATATGAAAATGAGAAGACAGATCAGAGTTTCAGCTGTTATTCCCTGGCATTTACATCTCGGTATGACAGACAAAATGGACACATTTTGTATCAAGCCACCTGGTTTTTCAAGTGAGCAAAAGTATTGGAACAGAATGTTTTCAACTAATATAATAAAGTCAGAAAGATTTCATATTTGGTTGCATGTTCCTTGCTTGCAATAACTGCATAAAGCCTAAGACCCAGAGATTAACAGGATTTCTTGTTTCTTCACTGGTTATGCCTTTTAGTGCCTGCTGTTGAGGGTTTCTCCCTTCAGTCTTCTCTTTAGGAGATGTTCATTTGGATTAAGATCTGGTAATCGACTTGTCCAGCTCAAAAACCTTCTTTTCTTTT
Organism: Etroplus canarensis; assembly: GCA_015106775.1. Lineage (NCBI taxonomy): Eukaryota > Metazoa > Chordata > Actinopteri > Cichliformes > Cichlidae > Etroplus > Etroplus canarensis. The sequence goes on along the minus strand of VUQH01089844.1, from coordinate 22,070 downwards.
TCTCCCTGATGAAGTCCTTTGTTGAGGAGGCAGTGTGATTTGGATCTTTGTGTTGCTGCACGATAAATTTCCTCCTGATTAGTTAGGATGCATTTCTATGTAAATTGGTAGACAATATGTTTCTGTAGACTTCTGTGTTCATTCTGCTGCTACCATCATGAGTTACATGAACAGCAAACCTAAGCCATGACAGAACTTCCACCATGCTTGAACCTTTGTCGCATCAATTCATAAAAACTTTCATAAAACATTCCAGAACTGTTGTGGCTTATGTGGTCTTCTGAATTTGCCTGCTGATGAGTGGTTTGCATCTCATTCATATTGTTGTTCTCTAAGTCGAACAGTGGACTGTGATATTTCCACCCCTGCTCTTTGGAGGTTCTTCGTGATTACAGACCGTTTTTGGGGGGTTTTTCGTTTACTGTTCTCTCCATTTGTCTGTCATCAGTTGTTGTTTTCCTTGGATGACCAGTTTGATGCCTGTTCCTCAGTACACCAGCGGTTTTCTTCTTTTTCAGGAAATTCCAAATTGTGGTACTTCTATACACAATGTTTTTGAAATACTTCTGATGGTTTTCCCCCTTTCTCTCAGCTTCAGAATGGCATGTGTTTCTCCCACAGACAGCTCTCTGGTCTTCATGTTGGTCTACCCTGCTTAATTACATGTGAAATCTTCACAGGTAAAAGCCAAACCTTAAACTGAGCGTAGACATCCAGGGCTACTAATTGTTTAAGCAATCAGTCTTATGTGACACACCTGGGTAACAAGAAACGCCTGTCATTCTTCATTTTCCAGGACTTACGCTCACTTGAAAAACTGGGTTGCTTGATACAAACTGCTCTGTTCTGTAGTGTTTAACGTCTCTAGATGTAAATGTACCGTTTGGCTGCTCCCTTGTATTCTCCAAAAAGGGGTCGCCACAGCGGCTTAATCCGCATTGGTAATTTGGCAGAGGTTTCACACCAGATGCCCTTCCTGACACAGCCCTCCATGGTGAGAGGGGCTTGTGTCCCCACCTGGAATCAAACCAGGGACCTTTCACTTGTAAGGCAAATGCGCAAACCACTGCACGACAGGGGACACTAACATCTCTAGATGTAAATACCTGGGAACAGAAGCTGAAACTCTGATCTCTCCTCTCACATTCCTCATTTGAGCTCACGCACAAATCTCTTCATTGCACTGCAAAAACTAGTTAACTGGCCATACTGCCCCAATACTTTTGGAAAAGACCATATGTAGCTGGAGCTGGTATTTGGTTATCACAGCCTAGCATAAAGATCAAGCAGCAACCTCTTTAGGTAAAGAATTAAGTGGTAAAAACTGCAGTTCTGCTAGTGGCCACTTGAGGCTGGCTCTATAAGTGAAGCAAGTAGTGCTGGTGCCTTTTGAAGCGTTTTAATTATATCACCAAAACATGCAAGATGTCAGTGCTCCAGTTTCAGTGAGTGAGTGAAATTACAGTATTTTTTTAGTTTGCTAGCCTTAGCTGATAACATGTCCAAATATGGTAACAAACGAACCAACAAAAAAAATAAATATATAGATGGAGGCTAAAACACTTATGTTAAGGCTTCAGACTGAGGAATCCTGATCCAGTGGTTATTATCATAGTGAGTACATCCATGATTTAAATGCAGTCTAAGACTGAAAGTTTCAGACTGAAAACAATTTGTTCAAAACAATTTACCCGCTCACGTAAACCTCACTCCAAAATGTTTTTTAATTTTTTTTTGTGTAATTCGTATAGAAACCCTGAGTGTGAATACAAGTTTTAAAACCTCATTTCCAAAAAGATTGTGATGCTGTGTAAAATATAAATATAAATAAAAACAAAATGCAGTGATTTTCAAATCTCGTAAACCAATACGTTTTCACAAAAGAACATAGAAAACATATTGAATGTTGAAAGTGGGACATTTTACTATTTTATGAAAAATACTGGCTCATTTTGAATTCGATAGCAGCACCATGTCAAGGCAACAAAAGACTGGAAAAGGTAGTAAGAGGTACTAAAAACAGCTATTAGAACATGTTGAAAGTAATTAGGTGAACTGGCAACAGGTCAGTAATGTGACTGGGTATAAAAAGAGCAGCTTAGAGAGGCAGAGTCGCTCATAAGTAAAGATGAGCAGAGGCTCAGCAATCTGTGAGAAACTGTCTCTACAAATTGTGAAGCAATGTCAGAATAATGTTCCTCAGTGTAAAATTGCAAAGACGTTGAATATTCCATCATCTACAGTACACAATATGATCAAAAGATTCTGAGAATCTGGAGACATCTCTGTACACAAGGGACACGGCTGAAAACTAATATTGGATGCAGGTGATCTTCAGGCCCTCGGATGGCACTGCACTGCAAACAGACATGTTTCTGTCATTAAAATCACTGCATGGGCTCGGGAACACTTTCCAGAAATCTTTGTTTGCATAGAAATCTTTGCAGAGGATCCAGAAATGACACAATCTTCTCTGGGCCAAAGCTTATATAAAATGGACTGAGCCAAAGTGGAAAGCTTTTATGTAGTCAGATGAATCGAAACTTAATATTCCTTTTGGAAATCATGGATGCCATGTTCTCAGACTGCAGCGGAGAAGGACCATCTGGCTTGTTATCAGATGGTATGGGGTGTATTAGTGCCTATAGTACTGGCAACTTGCACATCTGGAAAGGCACCATCAGTACTGAAATGCATATACGGGTTTTAGAGCAATGTATACTCCCCTCTAGCTGATGTTTTTTTCAGGGAAGGTCTTGCATATTTCAGCAATACAATGCTAAAACACATGGCTTTGTAGTAGAAGTGTCCAGGTGCTGGACTGGCCTGCCTGCAGTCCAGACCTTTCACCAATTAAAAACATTTGGCACATCATGAAACGCAAAATATGACAAAGAAGACCCAGGACTTTTGAGCGACTGGAACCTATATCAGACAAGAATGGGACAACATCCCTCTCCCAGAGGTCCAGCAGTTAGTCTCCTCAGTTCCAAGATGTTTACGGACTGTTGCTAGAAGAAGATGGGATGCTACACAGTGGTAAACACTGCCTTGCCCCAACTTTTTGGAGACATCAAATTCAAGTTGAGCTGATACTTTTCACGAAACACCAGAATGTCTCACTTTCAACATTTGATACGTTTTCTATGCTCTTTTGTGAATAAAATATCAGTTTATGAGATGCGCAAATGATTGCGTTGTTTTTTTAATTAATATTCTATGCAAGCGTCCCAACCTTTTTGGAATTGAGGTTGTAATTTAGAGGCTTTAACGAGAGCAGGCAATCTCTTACTTTCAGGCCTCTGTTCATCAAGCCAGTGAGACCAAATGCCTTTGCTTTAGTAAAAGCCTTTAAAAAAATAAAGCATGTTCATGTGGTTTACCCTTTAAATTCTGGTGTCTTCTGTCACTCTGTGTAAGAAATTGGAAACTTTAAGGATTTTCAGTGGTAGACAGTGATTACTCTGCGGGCTTACTAAAAAAAGAGAGAGCGTAACATAATAAGAGCACTGTCTAGTGGGACAGAAAAGATAGATACTTAACACATAGCTGCACTTGAAACAGCATGGAGTCATTTTCACTATGCATATTGAGTTTTGTATGGCAAAAGAAGTATCTAGTCTACATGCCAAGCTAAGCTGAACAACGCGTCACACGTAACAGACACAATCAACTTTCTGCTGGAGCCGAATAAGCGCAAGTCTTAAAATGTTTAATACAGTTCGGCTCCAAACTGCAGTGATTTATCCCCAATCCCTCCTCATCCTTGCATTTCCTCCTCTCCTAAGTCCTCCGTCGCTCCCTTCCTCCTCCTGACCTCGTTCTCCAGCTCTGTCCCTGCTGATTCCCCTCAAACTGTGGTGGCTGCGGCCCAGAGATCAGCAGCCCTGGCAGCAACAGGAGCGTAACGGGGGTGGTGATTGTGGAGGTAGAAAGAGAAAGGGAGGGTGGCTTAGCAGCTTGCAGACACTTCTCTAATGCGCATGCATCCTGTCCTTCAGAACCAACCGGGTACTGACACCCGTTAATCAATGGCCGGGGCTTCAGAGGCCATTTAACGGCTCACGCACTGCGGAGATAGAGCCAGAGACTGGCAGAGGTGGGGAAAGCACAAAATGCACTGTCATGCTAATCACCCATTCCTGCAACACTGAGGGCTTTTATAGGGAAAGTGCTGGGAGGTAAAGGCGAAACTGGAAAGCATTATTTACAATCCCAGATGTGCGTCTGTGTGTGTGTGAGAGAGAGTTTCTGTGTAACGCTTTTTTAATTAAATGTGAACAAATCATTTGAGGGGAAAATTGAATATTTCTGTAATGAGATATTCTGCAGCTCCCCATATATTTTTCATTAGGTGCGAAGCTGCAGCTAAGATTACAGTTGCATTCAGCACCAGCTGCTTCACAGAAATGCTCAGATATTATGGGCTACTTGAAGACCAGGGTGAGGGATTATCTTTAACAAGATTACAATAATCTGGTTACAAGAAATGTTAAATGTAATCCATTAATTTGGATTAAAAGAAGACGAATGTCACATAACTTTGTAGCTTTAAAATGAGCTGGAGATTTGAATGTTAAATTGTGGGCAAATGGGAAATTCTAAACATTTTATGAAGGTTTTTAAGTGTTATTAGTGCTGTAGTGGTTTGCGCATTCGCCTTACAAGTGAAAGATCCCTGGTTCGATTCCAGGTGGGGGACACAAGCCCCTCTCACCATGGAGGGTTGCGTCAGGAAGGGCATCCGGCGTAAACCCTTGGCCAAATTACCACAAAGGAGCAGCCCTAAGGTACATTTTAGTGTCTGTCAGTATGGCAAATGGAAAAAGCATAAAACATGAAACATAACTGCAGCTACCAAATACATCTTTTGTGCACTATATTACACACACACACACACACACACACACACACAGTTACAGCAGTAAATTCACATATTAAATATGGCCAAAGTTTCAAGTTGCAAGTAATCCCTTTAAGTCAAAACCTTGCAGTCAGTTTTTCTACTCTTGAATCTGTGTGATGCCAGAGCGCATATCCCTTATATGATGCTCTGCCTGTGACCACTGAAGCCCCACCCACCTGTTTTCCTTTTGTTTGCTAGACACAGCCAATTGGAAACAAGTTCACTTAAACGGTTAGGAGCTGCTCATTTCAGAGTGTGTATGGAGGGGGGGGGGCCTGCACCAAACAAAGAGGGGTTGTTATGAACTGGAAGCTGGAAGCTGGAAATTAGCATAACAGGCCCCCTTTAAATTTTTATTGCAGATTTTAAAGTGGTGCACATTAATAATATGGATATGGAGAAGTCAAGTCAGCCGCTGTGGGACATACACAGAAATTTTGACTTTACAGATAACCATCTGTTTTTAATAATAAATTCGAAATGTCAAATCAAAGCCGGTTTTAGTAGAAATATAACGTTTTGGAGATGAGAAGTGTTCCCTTGACTGTCGTATATAATTAATGCACCACATCACGTGCTGTGTTTCAGTGTTACTGCAGCTATCTTATCTGCATGCACTCCTTCATTTGCTCCCTTCGCACTCTTGACACTCCGCTGTACAGTATCAATTAAAACAGAACCTGTTTTACATCCAAATGGTTGCTGAAAAGACTTTGATTTCCGTTTGTGCTTGCGGTGCAGAGATGCAGAAATTCCTCCACACACAGAGTGTGAAGAAACAGCCAGAAACAACTCGTTAAAAAGCCCGAGATTTTATTTTTTTTTTTGTGCGTGTCTCTCCTCACAGTTTTGGCTTAGTGCTGCATGCGCTTCACCATAAAGAGGGTAGTTTTCCATTGATGAGCCGGCACAGGCAGCTTCAGCTTCAGCACCAGCACCAGCAGCAGCAGCAGCAGCAAATCACTACTCTGTTAAAAGGCCCTGATGCGTAGCAAACTCTCCTGCCAAGCCGCCTTGCTCCAAATCTGCCTGCTTGCAGACCCCCTGTAATTGGAGGCATTAAACTTGCTTTGGACAGGATGGCAAATGAGTGCTTTGAGCTTGGAAGAGAACTGACTGCTGCATTCAGAAGGGCTACAGCAGTAGATGCAGCTAAATCTGACAAATCGCTGCCAATCCAGCAGATCTGTGCGTGAGCGAGGCGGGTGTGTTTGTAGTGTGCCTGTGTTGTTTTTTTTCCCTTTTCTGTGGGTCCTGTCTTGGCTGGTGTTCGTGTGTGATTATATACATCCAGAATAACGGCCGAGCCGGTGTTAATCTCGCAGTAATCGTCAGGATCACTGTGGCGATGCAGCGATTTGATGTCGAACCGCAGACTGTCGGGGTCAGTGATGAGCAACGAGCAGCCATGAAATAAAACCTGTCTGTCATCCTGCCATCGCATCCTCAGTTTCCCCTCCACCGAGCGCGCTCATTAAAATCTCTGTGAGGAAGTGTCGAGGCTGATTTCTCGCCACTTAAGGGTGCATAATACAATATATTGAGATATTTTCCTTTAGGTTTGCTGCCATTTTGCATCATCTTTAAGATCCAGCAGTGAAAAATATTGCAGTAATATTACTGCTGCGACAGAGGGATGCGGATGCGGCCTGCAAAGCTGGAAACGCTTCAAAGGTTTTAACCGTAAACAGGAAGCAAATTTTCACTTTTGACACTGTGTCAGATCTCAGATGTCTCAGATGATTAAAAGCAAGGCCCAAATTATTCCTCGACAAATGCGCCCTTTTTTTTATTCCCCCCCCCCGACAGACTTCCTCCTCCGCAGGACCGTGTGCATAATAGTGCTCTCCAAGGTCAGGCATATTCTATAGTTTTTTCCTTGTATCCACAGAAAGAACAGCTGTGCCACCACAAAGCATTTCTCTGCCTTATCTACCTGAGAATCTGACACGTGATGAATGCCACGGGGCTGCGCGCTGACTGCTGTGTGCACATCCTGTGAGAGCTGCAGAGATGATTAGAGAACATGCGGGGAACACGGCGCCAGCCTTCCCTTTGGTGGCTGATCATACAGCAGCAGCCTGAGCTGGGAGTCAGAGATGGTTAAGTATGAACCCTCAGAAACCCCCTGACAGTTGAGCTTCCTCTCAGTCAATAAAAACACTAGGTGACAGCTTCACTCATCTGCAGTGGTACTGAGAGACCCGGTTTGTGTCCTGGCAGACAGATTAAAGTCAAATAACACTGACATTTGGTGTGAAGCCAGATTAACTTTGCCTCCTTGAAGCCTCTCCAGCAGCAACAGAGACTGAAAAATCCCCAGAATAGTCCTGTGGTCTCGCTAATTGGCGAGCTGTGTGGACGGGGCTTTGATTAACCTTAAATCTTAATGAGTCCATCCAAAGCTACTGTGATATTCCGACTGAGGAGGTAAAACACGCTCGCTTCTCCCTCTTTTCATCCCACGGCTGGATGAGAGGAGACCGGGAACTTTCGGCCTAGTGAACCCGCCGAGAAATCAAAGAGAATACCAGAGATCCATTTAATAATTTATTTGCATATGATTATCGTAAAAATACTGAAAGAGAAATGCTTATTTTTGTTCTAGTTTTCTGGCATTTTTTTTTTACAATCTAATACACCTTTACTTGCACAGGAAAAAGTCTGCCCTAACAGACACATTTTCTTTCAGTGTGACATATAGTTTGAGATATTTAATGACCATTAAACTGTAATTCCTCTAGTTGTTTGCTCCTCAACAATAAACAAACAAGCATATAAACGAGGGTCATAGAGAGGCCATAGTCAGGTCAGATAGTTGTAAATGCTGAGCAGGTTGGTCTAATACAAATATAATATTATATACAGGCAGTTGTTTAATAGGGAACTGCACTGACAGCTGGCGTGCTGAAGAAAACACGTGAGGAGAAATGAACCAATGAGCGATTTGTTCTACATCGGCGTTTGTAGGTCTGGTCACTATTAAGGTCATGAAGCTATCATCTGGATAATGACCTTTTAAATTCCTGACGACCTGCAACACTTTGCCAAAGTTTAATATACAACATAGCTTTACCACAGGCGCTTTTCGTTTGAGCGCGTCTGCTCAGTGTCTTTAAAGGTAATTAGTCTGTCTGAGCAGAGCAATTCCTTCATAATTCACTCATTCATGTCTGTCTGACTTGTTAATGTCTGAAAACAAGCGTTGTGATACAAAAGTTAAGCCCAGTACTTGTA
>VUQH01089842.1:3917-26377 GCA_015106775.1 Etroplus canarensis | reverse complement strand
TACAATATGAATATATACAATATGAAAACTGTCAAGAGTCAAAGGTGCACTGTTGTGCTGAGATCTGCTGATTGTGGAGTTCATTTGAGTATAGTAAACTCATTGTCATGTTCAAGAAACTGGTTTAAGATGACCTTTGAGTTTTGTGATATTGCATGTTATCCTGCTGGAAGCAGCCATCAGAAGATGGGTACACTGTGGTCATAAAGCAATGAACATGGTTAACAACAATTCCCATATAGGTTGTGGTTTCCGTAGTGAGGGGCCCAAAGTGTGCCAAGAAAATGCCCTCCATACCATTACACCACCAGCAGCAGCTGGAACTTCTTTTATGTTGTTTACGCCAAATTGTGACCCTACCATTTGAATATTGCTGCAGAAATCGGGACTCAGACCAAGCAACGTGTTTCCAATCTTCTGTTGTCCAGTTTTGGTGACCCTGTGCAGCGTTTATCCTCAGTTTCCCATTCTTAGCTGACAAGGGTAGCACCTGGTGTGGTCTCCTGCTGCTGTAGTCCATCTGTTTCGGGGTTTGACAGGTTACGCGATCAGGGATGTGCTTCTACATAACTTGGCTGCATTGAGGGGTTATTTGAGTTATTATTGCCTTCTTATTAGCTTAAAGCAGTCTGGCTATTCTCCACTCACCTTTAGCATCAAGAAGGAATTTTCTACCGAGAGCTGCTGCTCACTGGATATTTTCTCTTTTCAGACAGCAGGTTGTCTTGACAATGTCCACATGTCTAAGTGCATTGAGTTGCTGCCATGTGATTGGCTGAATGAATGTTTGCATTAGGAACAGTTGAACAGGCGTGCCTAATAAAGTGACCAGTGAGTACTTACACTTAACTTCTAACCTCAATAACAATCTCATTTTCATGGAATCCTGGACCGTACGCTTGGTTGTAACAGTTATAGTGATTTTAAACCCTTTTTAATCTTCATTGGTGTTTCAGAATTTGTTTGTTTTTTGGATCTAAATAGACTTTTTAGCCCACACATAACATAGCTTTGGTTATAGCATTATCATGAGAATCACAGCCTTAGACCAAAGACCTGTAAAATGCATTTACAGCCAAAGAGCAAGAGGTAGCAAACCAAAATGACAAACTCAGATATTAAATAATATCTGCTTAACATTTTCATTTTAAGTAGGCTAGTACACTAAAATTAGCTTTCAAGAAAAAAATGTGTCTGTCATGAGCTGCCAGTGTGGCTACACTGGTCAGTTTCTTCTAAAGAGATGATCTTGAGGAAAAGTACAGGACTATGTTGGGCAACTTTGTCACATGGTGTGAACAGAACCTAGCAAAGACTAAAGAACTGGTTGTGGACATGAGGACCAAAACACCAGTGACCCCGATTTCCATCTATGGGGTCTGTCTGGAGACAGTGGAGGACTACAAATACCTCTGTGTTCATATTGACAGTAAACTTGATTTCATGAAAAGCAGAGAAGCAATCTACAAGCAGGGCTAGAGCTACCTCTATTTTCTGAGAAAGCCGAAGTCCTTCAGTATCTGCCAGATGATGCTCAGGATGTTTTGAGTCTGTGGTAGCCAGTGCCATCCTCTACACTGTAGCGTGATGGGGCAGCAGACTGAGGTAGCACCAACAGACTGATCCACAAGGCCAGTAACATTGTGGATGTGGAGCTTGACTCTGATGGTAGTGTCAGACAGGAGGATGCTGACCATATTGGACAATACTTCACACCCTGTCCATGATGGGTTGGACAGAGCAGGAGCACATTCAGCAACAGACTCATCTCACGACGATGCACCACAGAATGCAGGAAATCATTCCCACCTGTGGGCATCAAACTTTACAACTCCTCACTTTAACTCCTGGACTATTTCCGATTGACATATCGTGAATATATCATATATAATGTTGTTTAACTTTGGAGTACTTAAGCTACATATTGCACTGTCTTGCATATAGTGTCCGTATATTTTGATCTTAATGTTTTCTGTCTTTCATATTTATATATATTTAATAGAGCATTTGTAATGTAGATGGGATTAATAAAGTACTATGATTCTAAATAATATAGAGTTAGGACCAAATAATTTATATTTAGAAAATGTTAGCAATGAAAAATGCCAAAATAAGGTGTTAAAGATTTCAGATAGTATGTCTCGAAAACATCTGCATGTTTACTTTGACATCACATACTGAGAATAGTAATTAGCTCAGAACAATGCCTGCAGCCTCACCAAGCATTGCTGAGGATAATATATGCTATGCTGTCTATGCTGTAAACTCAAACTTGTCTTAACTTTCTTTTAACTCTTTTGATTTTCTTTTTTTCCTTCTCTGCTGTGTTGAAGTGTTTGAATTAAAGCACATCAGCATGGTTGCTGACAATGTGGCATGCTGAGACTTGACCAGCTGGCAAAGTGGATGTCAAGCAGATTTTCTGCAGGGGAAGATGAAACGAAAACACAATTCAGTTCTTTGGCCTGTAGAATCATGCTTATCACTCCATTTGCACACTTATGACGAGGCTTTTCAGAAGCATACAGTGTACCAAACTGTAATGGATTTTTTGAAACTGCCCGTAGGCCCACTCTTGCAGACTTGTAGTTTCTCACTATTTGCATTATGGTCAGATAATAAAATGATACAGGTAGTAAAGCAAGAATGTGGTAGTAGCTGGAGAGGCGATGATAAAAAGTGAAGCAGTGGGTTGTGACAGAGCCAGTTAAGGTTGTTTGGGCAGCTTAGCGTGGTCATTGACCTGCAGTTAATCAGGTCCTTGTGCTCTGCTTGTGGGAATGCTTTGCATGTGGTAACAGCTTGGAAAAACAGGCATGTTATGGCCAGAGGTCTGCTGGGGGGGTTCTTTGTTTTCAGGACCAATGGGGAGAAATCTCTGGTTGCACTCAGTTTGTTTTCAGTCAGGGGGGAGGGAGTTGAGAGCACTTTAGCTGTGCTGGAGCTTTGGGGGCCCGTTGAGGAAGCTGGCACTGACAGTATGGGGACTGTGATTTAAGGGCTAGAGAAACCAATGATGCTCTTTCTTTAGAGGTGAGCAGAAAAGACTGAAGTCTGAAGAATAATTTGATGAATAAGCGAGTGAATGCTGGTTTAGGCGGCTTCTCCTACTGTGAGAGGACCCATTCATTTTTTCAAAAGAAGCAGCGAGGCATAGCTGAATGCCCTTTAACACTTGCACTATAAATTAGTAGTTGCATTATTTATTATTTAATGAGCAGTTTGAAGCGAGCAGGTTCTCTACTTGATTTTTTAAACTAGCCGTAATTTGTAACACTTTAAAACTGTTTGAAAGTATAAATAAACTTTATGCAGAACCTTTAAATCACCGAAAGTCCAAACATTGTTAGACCCTCTCATGGAGTCAGCACATTTTGACCTGATAACTTTGGTTTTTTTCTGGAATGATTAACTAAATGAGAAAACAGCAACTTCACAAATATACATATTTTAAAGAAAACACTCCTTACTGCTTCTAAAAAAATGATGAAATGTATATCCATAGACATGCAAGTAAATTTATATCAGTTTTTTACATTTGCATCATGAAAAAATGTCCACTTCATAATATTGGATCACACTCTTTTCTCTCTGTGGATCTCTCGTATTTGAACCTTTGGAATGAGAGTGGGGTAAACTGCTGTGTTTACTGCTGTGTAAATAAGCACTCCTTTCAACTCAAGCCATGCAGGCTTAAATCATCATAAACTTTAGACCAAGCTATGACTGTTGACTTTTTCATTGCCAGCTATTTATGCAATTATTAAACAATTTAATGTCAGATAAGTCTAATAACTGCCCATCGTGCCATTCAAAGTGACAAATTGAGATTGCTTGATTTGTCCTACAAATAGCCCAAATGATAAAAAAAAACAAACAAAAAAAACCCCACAGAAAACAAAGAATGTCTGACATTTTGTAACTGATAACCAGAACAGATTCATTTTTCTAGTGACTGACAAATAAATTGGCCATTTGTTTTCGCTTTGCCTTAAACCTGACTTCATCAAAGTGTAGTCAAAACACAGTCGTGGTAAAGGGCTGTGTTAATTCAGAATAATCTCTCTTCTTTTATGACATACCCTCATACTTTCAGTGCTACAACCAGCTAATATTATATCCTTACAATCTGAGGCCATTTTAAACAGTGCAGTTGTGAGTTTCCATTGATGGTAATGCCTAGGGAGCACCACTATGAGTGATACAGCCAGACAAACATTTTTAAAAACTTTCCATACTCTTAACTGCTATAACAGCCTCCTTTTCTACTGTCTGTTGGCCTGTTCCTGCCCCTAGAGGGAAATATCATCATGACTGAATTATATCCCAGTGAACAGATTCTCTCTACTTTCTTCTAAACTTACAGTAGTTTGTTCACCTGAAGTCTAGACTTAAAGAAAACAGAGAAACACGGTTTTACTAAAACAGAAAGACTCCTTTTAAGACAACTTGTGACAGCTTTGCTCGCTGTACTGTCTAAAGCACTGGCCATTTCTTCCAAGGTTTGTATATATAACAAAACCTGAAGTTTTGGGTATAAGCAGAGATGTGTTGAGCATATTTGTGAGTTTAGTTTCACAAATAGAGTAAACAAGGTCAGTTTTCAGGGAAGTAATGTGGCTGAATGAGAGACCTACTGCCGAATTTTGAGAAAAATCTCAAAAGATAACACAAAAATAAATGAATAAATCAGATATGCACTAAAACTACAATAAAAAAGAAATGATGATGTCTAAGCACTGAGACATTTTCTGTATGGACAAAAGTTTTTCATTTTTTTATCTTTCATATATAAATTATATTTACAATTTTGACAATTGCACGTATTGTTTATACAGTCTGTACAGTTCTTTTTCTATCTATATCTTTTCTATATATATATATATATATATAGCATCTGCCAAGAATTTCCTCCCCGGGATTAATAAAGGATTCTGACTGATGCTGATTATTTAGGCCTTTCATTCACTCCCATTGCAATAGGTGTATAAAATCAAGCAGCTATCCATGCAGTCTGTCTTTACAAATATTTGTGAAAGAATGGGTCATTGAATTTTAGCTCACTGAATTTTAGTGATTTTAGAGTTAGTGTTCTGAATTTTAGTGCTGTAATAGTATGCAACCATTGTAACAAGTCAGTTTGTGATATTTCTTCCTTCTTTTTCACGCCACAACCCATTTTAAATGGTAATATTGTAAATCATAAGTGTTTATCAACAACAGAAACTCTGCTACAAATTAGCAGGCCATGTAAACTTACAGAGCAGGGTTGCTGAGTGCTGAGGCATATCGTGTACAAGTCGCCAAAGCTCTGTTGACTCAATAACTTCAAAGTTCCAACCCCCCTCATGCATTAACATTATCACAAAAACTATGCATCAGTACCTTCTTGGCATGGGTCTCCATGGCCGAACAGCTGCATACAAGCCTTACATCACCAAGCGCAATGCCAAGTGTCAGATGGCGTGTTGTAAAGCATACTGTCTCTGGATTCTGGGGCAGTGGAAATGTTTTTCTGGAGAGTGACAAATCACACTTCTCTGTCTGGTAGTCTGATGGATGAGTCTGGGTTTGACATTACCTGCCTAACTGCACAATGGCAACTGTAAAGCTTGGTGGAGGAGGGATAATGCTATGGTGTTGTTTCTCTGGGGTTGGCCCGGGCCCCTTAATTCCAGTGGAGGAAAATCCTAATGCTTCAGTTTACTTGCACAAAGCAAGGTCCATAAAGGCAGGGTTGAATGAGTTTGGTGTGGAAGAACTCAAATGGTTCACCCAGAGCCCTGACCTCAACCCCATCAAACACCACTGAGATGAACTAGAATGGTGATTTTGAGCCTGGCCGTCTCATCTAACATCAGTGTCTAACCTCATAAATACTCTTCTGGATGAACAGGCAAAAAATTCTCACAGCACCTTAACATTTGCAGATGGTTTTCCTTGAAATGTGGTTTAGACATTCACATGTCTCTCAGGATAAATTGTAATAACTTTGGTGATTTCTTTTATTTCATCCAGGGTTATAATAAGGTAAATTTTTTACATTTAATTTGGTTCATGATCAGATACTGCAGCTGATGACATTCACATCAGCCAGAAGTTAGATTTTCTTTGCTATTAACAAACGTAGCATGCTCACATAATATAGTCAGATACTTATATTAGTACACTACATGCATACACTGCACAGGTACTTTTCGAAGTTCAAAAGGGTAGTTTTGTCTCAAATTAAAGCACTGCAAACTATGCACTTATCAGAAATTATTAGAGCATTTCATCATGACTGTGACACTAACAGCCACATTTTGCAAACATTAAACATCTAACATATGATAAAGTCTGCTAAACTAAAGTTAACTTATATAAACTTATAACAAAATAACAAATGACACAGCATGTCAGTGTCTATTAAAAACCAGCCAGTCTTAGCTAGCAACTACTAGTGTTGCCACTGGCACTGAAAACATGTTCTTTCTAAAGCAGGGGTCACAAACCTGTGGTGCCTGAGTCACAAGCAGTTCGTTTCAGCTCATTTGGCTGAAGGACTGATAAACTAACTCCATGACGAGGTGTCCCGTCAGCCCACAATTCAAAAAAATCACAAAAATCACTTCTTCTCCCAGAATGTTGGTCAGATTTTAATGAAATTTGCACAAAATAATCTCCTAATGGGCCTTCATCCCAATTGCACTCAACATCAAGTCAAAGTCATATTTGTCAGTTTACGGGAACTTTTGATATTTTGCTCAAAAGATTATTGGTCCAGATTGTAAGGCTCATAAAAAGATTGTTTACATGTGCCCCTCTGCCATTTATGCATGAATGTATTCATTAGGTTTATTTATGCCATCATTACATCTTAAGCTTGGTTAGGGCTGGTCAAGAAATAGAGCCGTTGTTCTGGATATGACTGTTTGTGAGCCTCCTTGACTTCTCAGTGGATTTTAATTTTCATCAATTTATGCAATACAGTCAATCAGTGAAAGCTTATCACTTTCTTTCTGAACTTCTCAAACTGTAATAACCTGTGAGTTGTGAGCTGAACAAGCTACTGTGTCATTGGTGTTCTGGTTTCCATCTACAGTGTCTCCCTTTGGCTTTGACAGAAGGAAAAAAAAAAAGACTACTATGAATATGGAAATGAACAATGAAAGTTTTATAGCGACTCTTTTGCAAAGTAGGCCGATATGTGCTAACACTTTTCCCTCCAGTTTAACAATGGTTCAGTTTTGTTGGTAATTATCATGATTGAAAATGTAAACAATTTTCATTATTTTAATTATATCGTTTTACAAATGCAACAACAACATGGTATTATTGCGAAGAAAGTACAAATTAAAGTACCAAATTATCATAAGCAGCCCGCTACATAGTAAAAACGGCTGGTAAAAGATTTTAATTATTTACACCTATTAGTAATTCTTATAGGATAATTTATACTATGTCACCTACATTACAAGGCTCAAAAATGTTATGTGGCTCTGTACAGATTTCAGAATTGCTCAAAATAGGCTCTTTTGATGGTTAAGGCTGCTGAACTCTATCCTAAGGCTTGAAATTTTTGTTGGTGCTTCCTCCTTTTCCACTGTCTAGTCAGGTGTAGTTTTTAACCACAGTACTTTTGTATTTCATGGAGCTGTACTTCTTAGTATCGACACACTTGTGCAATCAAATTAGTTTAGGTACAGAAATAAATGGTTTAAGACACAACATTCACTGTTATTTTGTTGGATCAAATTTTTTCTAATATTAAACCGAACTTTACTGTATTTTCTTATCTTAGAGTGTTAGAGAAGATGTACGGGGAAACTGACAGTGAGCAGTTATGAATCTCACCAGACTCATTAAAAATAGGCCTGTATGTCAAAACAAGTCAGCCTCAACTTGCTGATGACACATTCACACTATATCAAACTGAGTCATGCTTGCATTAACACTTCCAGTTTTGTTCTGTGAACTCTCCAGGGCTTCTGGACAATGAGGACATACGCGCGATGATGCAGGGCTCCAGCATGGTGAAAGTTCGTTCTCCGAGGTGGCAGAAGAACCGAAACCTACAGCTGCTGGAAGATGGATTCACCGTGTGGTGTGAGTCCACCAAGAGCTCCCGCAAAGCCAAAGCACAGCAGACATGTAAGTTTGGCAGAAATTGAGCTTCATGGTCAGAGTTTGCTGTAAGGAGAGCTTGTGAGGTAGTAGAAATGTGAAGTGTGAGCTACTTATGAGAAGTGTGAATTAGGGAGGAAAAGGGAGCTTTGAATCAGAGTCAGAATAATTTATTAATCCCCTGTTGTGTTACAGGCACTCCGTTCAGCATACATAAGTATCAAGAGAATATATCAGGGAGAAAAATGTAGAACCACAACTATGCAGGTGTAAGGTGCAAGTCCAGGTCTTAGTGGGAGGAGCTATACATTATAATGGTTAGAAGCGAACATGCTCATGAACAGGAAGTGGACTAATACAAGAAATAGAAAGAAACTTCTTTTTATCAGTGTCAAATTAGAAGGAAATTGGGAGGAAATTGATATTCCAAAGAAGCAATGAAGCAGTCCCACCACCAATCCAGTAGAAACTGGGATGTGAGCCAATGTGTGCTTTCAGCCTGCACATTGTTCTTGGTTCTTGCTTTATCTTGGCTCAGTCTCCTGCCCTCTCCCCTACTTTACACTATTAAAGAGAGTTCTTGTTTCTGTGGTAACTCAGGAGGTTAATCATGTGAGCTACAACTTGACTCCCTAATTCATGCTTACTCATATACTTACTAATATACATTTCATATTCATACCCAACACTGGACCTTTAGCCGAAAGGGTAATTTGATCTCTAAATCAGTTCAGTTTTATTTTATTTATACAGCACCAATTCACAATAAAAGTCACCCCAAAGGGCTTTAAACTGTAAGGTAAAGAACCAAAATTACTAGAGAGAAAACCCCAATAATCAGACAATCCCTTATGTACAAGCACTTGATGACTATGAGAAGAAAGAACTCCCTTTTAACAGGAAGAGACCTCTGGCACAACCAGGCTCAGCTGCTTTGACCTGTTGGGGTGAGGGGAAAGAGAAGAGAGAACTGAGAGCAAAAAGAGACACAGACTACAGGAGAGAGAAGACAACGTTTAATGACATGCAGCAGTAGCAAATAAATGCATGGGGAGTGAAATGCAGAGAAGAATCAGAGCCATAGATTGTGTACAGTATAAAGATGGATTTAGCCTCTGGGTCATTAAACTTTAAACCTGTATTCATTCTTTTGTCCAGCAGAGGGCAGCCCCTCTGGTTTACAAACCAATGATTGTGTGGAAGTCCATGAGAAAATGACTGTAATATTTTCTTGACTTATGAACTCAATAAAACATTTCCTAATGAGTTTATGATCTCATTTGCTCATTTCAAGTGTTGTTTAATACAACAGCGTGTTTATTTTGTAGCTTATGTCCTAATTTAGAGTGAAACTACAGATAAAGCATGGTATTCTTCAGGAATACCTTGTGATTGACAAGTTGCTGCCATATGAAATGGCCCTTTAAATCCCTGTACAGTGGTTGTTTGATGCATTGAGGGCAGATAAGGAAACCTGAGAGTGACGCTGCTAAATGAAAGGTCAACACGTGCATCAGAGGACACACAACCATAACTTAACCTGGCTAAGAGTGGTAAGTCAAGATTCTCTCACTTCTTCGTGTTTGAACCTTTCACTTGGGAAGGAAAGGGTCAAGTTAATGAGGAAAAGGATCGGTTAAATAAGAAGTGAGTAGGTAACTGAAACTGAAGTCTTGTAGAAACCTGGAGGCACGGCTCCCACTCGTGCATCTCTTGGCCTGTTATCTCTCAGATCAGCATGCAAATTCCTGGAGGATATATATTAGCTGAAAAACGAGATAAGTTAGAGCTATAAATTTGCAAGTGGATTAACAGTAAAATTAAACTGTAAAAGCTGAATCAGATCAAGTATCTAAAGTGTTTTCTGTAAGGTAGTAGTGGATGGAGAGCTTAATAGACATTCTTAATTCTGGAGACCCTCTATTACTTTCAAATGCTTTAATTTTCAAAGCATTGATTTAACCGACCCAATCGTGCACTGGTTGTATTTGGTTGTTGTGTCAAAGCACAGACGGGAAGTTACTAATGTCTTTTATCTGGTTGTTCAGGGAATCCATTCAAGAATGTCAGCACAGTAATGTAGGGCACATATCGTGCTCGACTGTTCTGTCACAGCATCTCAAGGTTTCTCTGATGGTCTAAATTAATGAAGCACAACTCCTGGAAGAGTTGGTGAAACTAGGAGAGGAAAGAGTCTTTGCACCATATTTTCCTTATTGACACAGCAATAGCATTTATTCAATCTTCCATTCCTTTTCAGTCTTTCTAGTATTTTTTTTCTCTCTTGGAATGAAAATTTACTCAAGGTAGAAAGATCAATCTCTCTCCCCATGTTTAATTTTCTTCCTTGTTGCCTGACCTTTGGCTCTCCTACCTCTGCTCTGTTTGTGCTCTCCACCCTGATGTTAGAAAGCAGTTTAATGCTAGCCTTCCTGCTTGCCTCACAGAGTGTGTGGGTGGGCAGGTTTGTGGGTCAGCGGTTGATGAAGGTTGTCTTGAATGCACCTCAGTCACACTGCAAATAGACACAGAGTGGCTGAGTTGTGTGTATCACTCCTTACAATGATGACAAACAAGTCATGTGAGAACAGGGTGACCACTTCAGAGACTGATAATACCACACTGGCAGCTTGCTGAGGACCAAATCTGTGTGTCCAGGATAAAGGCTTGGCTTGGTTCCTCTTTTCTCCAGGCACTTTTCCAGGTCTGATTTGATCTGACGCCTGAAGTTCAGGGATGTGTCCCATGCTGAAAAGCACCTGGCATAGGATACACTCCTTAAAACTGCTGCCACCTACACACCACGCATGGACACACACATGCATGTTACTTTCATCATGGCTCTGGGTAACCACCAAGGAGGAATGTGGAATCATTTTGAAGAGGTGGACTGCAGAGGCTTTTATGACCTCTAGCAAGAGAATGAGGCTATTGTCAGGGCAGACACTTCTTATTGCCCAACTGAGTGATCACAACACTGCAGGCATCTCTGTGCAGGAGGAGCGCCTGTGCTGAATAAAGTTGTTGGCTTAGAATAAGCTATGAGCCACTGTGTAGTTGCTTTAGGCTGTTTTGACCCTGGTTTCTCCAGAGTTCTTCAAAAAAAATGTTCACTGTAAATCTGAGCCTTTTTTCCACCTAGGCCTCGAAAATGAAATCTAAGACTCTCAGTAAAGTACAATGTTCCTCAGATAATGTTCATGCTACTTAAGGTTGCTGAATTTGAGATTAGAAATTTAAAAAAAATATATACATTAATGCGTTATTTGCATATACATTTTAGGAGGGAAAAGCCTAAAGTAGCAAAAGCTTTCACTCCTTTATCAGCACACATTTGGAGGGCATATGTAGATGTAAAAACTATAACTATAACAAAATGCAGTGCAAACAATTTAAACCCTATATTTACTCAATACAGTACAAAGACAATATAAAGTTGAAACACGCCAATTATGAATTTTGAAATTGAGGATCAGGGCAAGTTTACCACTATGTTGGAAAACCTCTTTAACAAAACAGTGCAATCATTGCTGTATGTTTTAACCAGTCGTTCTTGATGTAGGGTTTCAGCCACTCACACACAGTTCAGGAGAATCTTTGTCATATTTTTTCACCTAATTTCATCATGTGCTAAATGCCATTAGTGACTCATAGGTTTGAACTGCAGGGAAACCAGATTAACACCAGGACTCTACTGTTGTACTATGGGAAAAATGTGGTTTGACCTTGTTGTCAATGTAGTTGAGTTTGTTTTCAGGTGTTGGCCCTTGTGGGCAGAGCCTGCTTTTGATTCTCTGCATCTTATATTTATGTTATGTACAGTAATGCCCTAATTGTTTGCAACTTTATTCTGAGAAACCAGTCCCATCTTTACCGCTTCTGATTCTTGTGAAAATGAACCTAATTTTTTTAATGTTCCATAAGGCTTTTTTAAAAAAAATTATACCTTTCAGCTCATCCAGCCGGAGGACTGATGAGGCATCCTCCTGTCCATCTGTCCACACTGTTCACACTCCTACAGTATTGGTCAGATTTTAGTGAAATTTGTACATATTAAATGGGTCTTCAGCCAAACTGTGCACAAGATCAAGGCCATATTTGTCATTTTACAGATATTTTCCCATTTTCACAAGGATCGCTACTTCTTCTAGAATATTAGTTTGGATTTTAATGTTAAAAAAATAGTGTTTGCATGTGCCTCCATGAATGCTGTCATTAGGTTTATTTATGGAATAATATTGTCTCAAGCTTGGCAAGGGTCAGTCAAGAACTAAAGCTGTAGCACTGCATCGTTTCCTGGCAGGTGATATTAGGCAATAACCTGGTTCACCAACATGATCAGTATAACGTCCCTTTTTTTACAAGTGGAAAGCTTACAGGTCAATTCATAACATTCCACTATTGCTGTTCCTATATTTGCTATTCCTGTTGGACTGGCAGATTTTCAATGGGTCTCTTCTTGTAGATGGTAGATCTACTGCTAATAGCACTGTGATAGCTTGAAAATGACTTCGCCACACATGTCTCTTGCCATTTGTGTTCTATTAGATGGTAATGGTTGTGATCTTACTGGTCATGAGCATGCAGGGAATAGTCCTGTTGGTTGGAGTGTGTGGTTGGGGCCTTCCTATAACCATTAGGTAGATATTACTTCTACTGGTGGAGTGTGGAGCCACAGCCGGTGGGGCACCAACAACTATTTGAAAAATATGAACTGAAACTATGTTGAATGAATATGTTTTCATCGGTAGCTCATCCAGCTGAAGGACTGATGAGCTGATGCCATGTCTATCCATCAGTCTGGCCATCTGTCCAGACTTCACAATAATTGCTTCTCCTCTTAGAGTATTGGTCAGAATTTAATCAAACTTACACACAGTGATCACCTGAAGGCTTTTTACCCAAACTGTGTTCATGTCTAGGGTCACATTTGTTGTTTTATGGGAACTTTTCCATTTTCGCAAGAATTGTTACTACTTAGAGTATCAGGATTATAATGTTCATACAGTGAAGGTCTGCGTGTGGAATATGGATATGACTGCAAAACTCCTTGACTTCTCAGTGGGTTTTTAATGCTTAATAGTTTGTACAATACAGCCAACAAGTGACAAGAACTTCTGTACTTTACACTTTACAATAACCTGTGAACTGTGATGGAGCCAAATGAACTACTGCATCATTGACATTGTGGTTTTTAGGAATGTGGGACATTTATTGAAGTAAAATTTGATTTGGATCATTTTTGTTGTTAATGATTGATAAAAATTGTGGGGTGTTACCTTGCCAGAAAAAAATTGAGAATCACTGCACTACACTAAATACACAACTACTAAGCATTTTATCATGCTGATTCTGTGTTATAGATAACATACCCTCTAGATTCACTGCTTTGTTTTTTTTTTACATATCTTTTGTAAATTAAGTCTCCAATTGCATCCAGTTCTTTAACTCTCAGCACAGAGACCATGAACTAAGAGTCTAAGCATTACTGACGTCATTTGTTGTGTGTTAAAATTAGCCTGTTGAGAAGCATTTATGGGGCACATTATATTTTACAGCCTCATTGATATGTCACTCTGTTAGGTGGCATTTATGATTCTTTTAAAATACCTCACACTTGACCTTTAGCAACTTCTTTTCTAATTATTTTCTTCTTGCGGATGCTGTTTACTCATCGATGCTATCACTCCTGTCCCAGTTGCAGTGACAGAGGTAGAGTGCGTGCGTGAAGGCTGCCAGTCGGAGGCACTGAAGAGGCTGTCTGGATCTGTACCAGAGAACCAGTGCTTCACAGTGGTCTTCAGAGGAGCCAGGAAGAGCTTGGACCTGCTGTGCCCCAGTGCAGATGAAGCCCAACGCTGGGTCCGAGGGCTCCGCATATTAAAGGAGCGTGTGACCAGCATGAGTCAGAAGGAAAAACTGGACCAATATCCTGCCCAATTTCAAATATGCTAAAGTTAATATAGTGTAGCTGAGGCAGCATTGCTATGGTGACTGACTCTGCTGTCACATGTGCCATCCCACGTCCACAGCATAGCTAAGCTGAGCGGTAATGACTAGATTAAAAAAGCCCTGTCTAAATATAGTCCAGCTATCACTGTTAATTACATTGTCTCATAGCCAGAGGATAATATGAGTGTAGGTATCAGGTAGAAAAAGAAGATTACCCCTGCTCCTCCATTTGTTTCTCCCTTATTTTCTTTTTTGATAGTGTTAAATAAAATTGACATCAAGAAAAGCACCGGTTCTTTTCAATGTATGTTGTTAAATACTATAACCATAAACTCTCAACAAGTTGAAAAGTGACATTGAATTGACTCCCATACAGTGGAAAACACCACATGTATGCCTATATGCATAAATATGGATCCATAAAAGTTTATTGGCAGATGTTGTGTCAAAGGGCTATAAAATTAAATATCTGGGGTAATGCTCAGTTTCAGTGTAAAAAGAAATCTACTTATGAAGGAAAACACGTAATTTGATTTAATTTTAACTTGAATTTATGCACTAAATATGCATTTTGTCCCCCAGTTCATGCTAGGAAGGGATAACCTTCTGACCAGTATGGGAAGTAAATTATTACAGTGGACACAAACCCTTTCAGCAAAAGGAGATTAGAGTAAAAAAAGGAAGACACCATGAAAAAACAGGGGTATGGCAAAAGATAGCACTCATTCCTGGGCAAAAAGTAGACGACAAATGAAAACCTTAAGTAATAGTGACAGCACAAACTAGTTCAGTATACTAGTCCAAAAACCGTCATAACACTTTAACTTTATGTTTTACTCTTGTTTGATTTCTTGACTCTCTATACTTGGATCCAAGGCTACCTGAAGCGAGCAGATCAGAACCAAGATGGCAAGATGAGCTACGATGAGATCAAACGGCTGCTGCAGATGATCAACATTGACCTGAGCGAGCAGTATGCCCGCTGCTTATTTAAGGTCAGAGTCATGTGAGTTTAGAGTACCTGTGCGCTCATGTTTTGGAAACGCAGAGTGTAAGGAAGTGAGGGAGAAGGAGAAGCACAGAGATGTAGAGTTGTTGCTATTTAGTTTGGGAGATATCATTTTCCTCTGACTCTCTGAAGTCCAGAATCTGTGTTCAATTACCAACCCCAGTGGCAAGCCAACCACTGGCCTCACTCCACATCTTTACGCCCTCCCTCTTATCTTCCCCACAACAAATCAAGAACCATTTATTTCTTTTTTCTGGGGGATTACTGCCTGCTATGCCCCTCAGCTCTTTATTACAGCAGAATTGTTGGTATTATGCTTCTTCTCTGTGGTGTTTCCATTATGAACCCTCCTTAGAGAACCATGCTTTTAATGTAAGTGTGCACAGCTGCCTTGAATTATTGTGGAGGTGCTTTTCCTGCAGGGAGTTTGGTGCACTCCCAGAATAAAAGCATAAAACCTTTGATATGTGTCTATTTTCTTCTCTGCATGCTCTGTTTTCTTGTCTTTCTTAACTCACACCTCTCCTCTGCACCACAGCGGTGTGACCGTTCTGGTGATGGCCGTCTGGATCATATAGAAATTGAAGAGTTCTGCAGGGAGCTGCTTCGAAGGCCTGAGCTGGATGCCGTCTTTAGACATTATTCAAGTAATGGTTGTGTGCTCTCCACTGCTGAGCTGCGTGACTTCCTGGGAGACCAAGGAGAGGACGCTTCGCTGAACCATGCTCAGAACCTTATACTCACCTATGAGCTCAATGACTGGGGTATGTCCTAGAAACACTCATTACAGGATATAAAGGAGGAACCCAAAATATTTTCCTGTAAACACTTTCTGAATGTGCCTTTTGATCCTGTCTCCTGACAGACAAAATAGTGATTTAGTCTAGCAACATAAAATCTGGGACAAAATCCTGCTGCTGCACAAAAAATACTTTACTAGTGAGAGTGCTTTGTTTTAAGGAAAGCAAAGCCATGCAAAGGCCGATGGGCCTTTCTTAGATTGTATTTTACAGTCAGTTTGGGTTTATTCTTTATTTATTTGTAAAAGTTCAAGCGTACCTTTGGCTGTTTCCTTGTATTCTCCCCAAGGGGTTGCCACAGTGGATTAATCCGCATTAGTAGTTTGGCAGAGGTTTTACACCAGATGCCCTTCCTGATGTAATCCCCATTGTGAGAGGGGCTTGTGTCCCCACCTGGAACTGAACCAGGGACCCTTTGCTTATCAGGTGAATGTCTAAACCACTACACTACAGGGACACTATTTATAAAATTTCAAATAAACATAAAACTGTATTTAGTCTTGTTCACAACAAAGGCCAGAAAAAGCGTATTAATAACTTCTTTGTACAGTTAATGAAAAAAAATCCAGCATTCACAATTCTGATTGTACAGATATAAAGTAAATACACTATATGAGCAAAAGTATTGGGCAGCACCTAATTGTTGTATTTAGGGGTTTCATTCTGTTCCATTGCAATAGGTATATAAAATCAAGCACCTAGCCATGCAGCCTGCCTTTGAGGATGGTATTATTGCAAAGCATTTAGGAATCACAGCAACTCAGCCACCAAGTGCCAGACCATGAAAAGTTATAGCGCGGGGTTTCTGAGTGCATAAAAGTGGCCACTGGACTCCGGGGTAGTGGAAACATGTTATGTGCAGTGACCAATCACATTTCTCTGCCTGGCAGTCTGAGGAATAAGTCTGGGTTTGGTTACCTGCCTGACTAAAGTTTGGTTCAGGGGGGATGGGTTTTTTTTTTCTGGTTTTGCCCTGGGCCCCTTAGTTCCAGTGGAGGGAAATCTTCATGCTTCAGCCCACCAAGCTTACCAGCTTACCATTTTGGATAATTCTGTGCTTCAGACTTTGTGGGAATGATTTAGGGTAGGCCCTTTTCTGTTCCAGCATTACTGTGCCCCAGTGCACAAATTGAGCTTCATAAAGTTTGGATGAGTTTGGTGTAGAAGAACTTGACTGGCCCACCCAGAGCCGTGACCTCAACCCCATCAAACATCTTTGGGACGAACTAGAGCAGAGACATCCAACATCAGTGTCTGAAATCGCAAACGATGCTCTTCTGGATGAACGGACAAAATTCCCCACAGACACACTCCAACATCTTGTAGAAAGTCTTCCCAGAAGAGTGGAAGCTGTTCTAGCGGCAAAATGGAGACCAACTCCATAGTAATGCCCCTGGATTTAGAATGAGAGGTCATAAAAGCTCCTGTAGGTGCAACACATAGGTGATCCAATACTTTTGTCCTTACAGTGTAAGCTGTTTAGTTATCCACTCAACGGGCGGAGATGGGTGTTTTAAGAATACTGGTGCAACACTGGACAAAAATGGCTGCCCAATCTCCAACCTTTGAGGAGTGACAGTTGCTTCAGATTGCATTGCATGAAGGGACGAGATTGTAAAGATCAAACGGAGCTCTGTCCAGAACCAACAATCCTCCGCAACAGAGCAATGTTTTACAAATGTGCTAACTGTCATGACCGTGGCGAGGTGCTGGACTCAAATGCAGGACGCATAGCGGATAAAAGGGTTAACAGAGTCTATTGTAGAGGCAAATACACACAATGACAGGTTATTGGAATGTTCAGGTAATGTAGGTAGGTGCAGTGAGGGAGCCTGGCCAGAGCTCGCAGGGATGAACAGAGTTGCTGGAGTGAAGCTTAAGCTGGGGTTTCTGAGTGACAGCTGAGCAGGGTCAGGAAGATCCATACAGAGCTCAGCATCAGAGGACTCAATGATCTGGCGCTGAAGCAGAGTTCAGGGCTGCCTTATAACAGGCCTTCAGTAATGACTGCATGCATGACAGGTGTGGAGCAATCACCCTCCAGGTGAGGGGGCCCGGAAACTGGGTCAGCCAGCAGTAGCTCCTGATCAGCCACACCCACTGCAACACACAGACAGGAGACACAGAAGGGGAGGGGGGGAGAGACAGCGAGAGACAAAGACAAAAAGGCAGAGCCGACCAGGAGGCAGGGGACCATGACACTAACCTCTTTTATTCACAATCTATGATGCCAACACAAAGTGAGCCTGTTTGTCAGCTGCTTTCCTCTGACCTTTGTGCTACTATTTGAACGTGTTGCTGATAGTGTTTAAAAAAATAAAAGTAATTTGTAATGTACAGAATTTTAAGTAATAACCTCAGTACTGTGTACTACTATTTCAGGTATGAACTAAATATATTAAAATCCATCATTAACACCCCAAAGTCTAACTAACTGATAGAGACAGTGGTAGAAGAGCAATTTCCTTATCAAAGTAAAATGACAGTTTTGGTCAATAGAGTCTGGTGCTGTTAACAGTGAGACCATGGATCAATGGAACAGCTTCAGTGCTCTGATTGGTGTTCCTCAGCAATGCTCTCTGGAGCTTAAACTTTTCTCCTTTGTGATAAAGACAAAACCTGACAGCTTTTTATCAGTGAGGCAAAATTTCTCAGCTCATTGTCTCATTGTTTGTACCGATGATTCAAACCACAGCACTTTCATTTCCATCCAGGTGAAGTGTGAAATCATTATGGATTAGTATTGATTTTATGCTACTGCTGTCCATTGTGGTCTGTTAAAAGTCATCTCTGCATCTTGAGTGTGTTTGTGTAAACTCATTCCTCTGCTTTCTGTCCTCCCCGTCCTTCAGAGTCCTGCAGGACCTCAGCACCCATGTGGCCAAGGTGTTGGGCTCCTGTGGTCATTTCTACGCCGTGGAGTACCTTTCTGCCGGACACGCCTGGGACCAGAACATCTTCTCTCTGGACGATGTGGCTGTTTCTGAGCTGCAGGATCAGGATCACACTGGAGCCAGAAGGAGGTGGACAGCCCGGGAGATGGTCCACCGCATCGCGCTGAGCTTCATGGACATGGTGTGGCACTTTGACAACGACTTCACTCACAAACTGCACCTCTGCGACATCAAACCAGAGAACTTTGCCATCAGGAAGGACCTGACGGTAAGTTTTTTAGTGTGACTTTGAAAGCACTTAGTTCTCCTTCACCTCATGGTGACTCAGAAACCACGATGGAGGCCTAAATGGCCTTAACGCTGGCTGAGAATATAATGAATGTAAGCAGGATAAAAGCAGAGCAGGGAGCAGGGAAAAAAGAGATAAAAGGGATGTGTTTCTAGAAAGCTATTAGAGCAGAGATGGAAATCAGACAGTGGATGGTGAATTACGTGAGGTTTTTCTTGAAGAGATGTTTTTTCAGCCAAAATAAGAAGCTGTGACGCTGCTGCCGGGAAGAGAAGGTCACTCTGCAAACACACATCTCTACCTCTACCTTTGTGAGGACACTCATTGACATAATACATCCTCCAAATGCCAAGCCCCGAACTATCATCAAACACTTACCTAAAGGTTCTCACGTCAACCCTAAAAGTTTAAATTATGCCTTTTTGAGCATTTATGAAGTGAAATGAGAACTATACTGTTAATATTCTCTTAGTACTGTTCATTATTTTGCCCCCAAATTAAGGAGCAGGGATGGAACAGTTCTAACAAGCTGCAAAGTCAGCATTTGGTATGAGCACCTTTATTCTTCAACTCATCCTGAAGTCTCTTAGCCAAGCTTTCTGTCATTTCTGTAAGTCATCTTCAGGAACAGTTCTCCAGGCTTCTTGAAAGATATTCCAAAGCTCTTCTTTAAATCTTGGCTGCCTTTAAAGATGATCCCACACTGCTTCAATAATGGTGAGGTCTGGACTCTGGGGAGGCCAATCAATGATAGCGTTCTATTGTGTGTTTTTCTATCCAGGCAGGGTCTCACTGCATTGGCAATGTGTGTTTGTGATTCTTGTCCTGCTGAAAAATGAATTCGTCACCAGTCAGATGTTTTTCCAGATGAAACTGCATGATGCATCAAAATCTGAAGGTACTTTTCTGTGTGCATAATTCCATTAAATATGACAGGATCCCCAACACCACTGGCTGAAACACAGTCCCATATTATGACGGAGCCTCCACCATGTTTTACACTACCTATTGTACCTCTCTTCTGATAATCTTTGTACGTACTGATGCTGATTAGGATCCATCACTCCATAAGACCTGCTGCCACTGATTTGCAGTCAAGTTCTTGTGTGATTTGGCATTCCGTCAGCCCTTTCTCCATGTTTCCCTTCCTTGACCACCACCCTTCCATTCAGACCATTTCTGATGAGGCTTCAGTGAACAGTAGATGGATCAACTGAAACTCAAGATCCAGCTCTCAGGTCTCTCAGGTCCTGTGTCAGGTCTTTCCTGGATTTTTCCCTATTACTTAGGGATCTGCTGTAAATACATTTTTAGGCCTTCCACCTCAAAACTTTTAAGGACACACTGCACACCATGACAGTGCCACTGGACTAAAAAAAAATAGACAAATCAGCCAATGTTCAGAGAAAAATGATTGAAAGCACATCAGAAAGCCTGTAGAACCACGTCAAAAAATGACATGAACATCCAGCTCTTTGGAAATTATAAAGAAATGATGGGTGGCTTGAGACTGTTACGCAGCACTCACCCATGGTCACAAACGCTGGTTACTGAACAAAAAAGTGAGATTTAAGATTCAAGCAAGCAATGTAAGTTTCTTTTATAGTGTCTGGTCTCAGGCTTGGAGATTGTCCGTCTGGACATTCAAAGGGAGCCTGGAGACCCGCTGCTCCTTCAAGCCAGATGAGGTGGTTCTGGAATCTAATCGTACACTTTTACCTGGCAGTTTTGTAAGCTCTGTGGAAACCCTGAGGTAGACCTACAGTAGAAACTCTCAACTTTCCCAAGGAGAAAACTGAAAGACATTGCCAGGACCTCTGGATTCCCCCGCCGAACTTGCCGCCATTGCAACCTGATTTAAGATAAGCCTGCGGTGCAAATGGGAGAACTTTTTAAAGCTTGGATAAGCAAGTGCAGTCATATAAAACTAAAAAGATGGGTCAGCATGGATGCAGCCTGAGAGGCAAACTTGAAAGAACTTAATATAAAAATGATTTTTGCTTGTAATAACACAACATGTCAGTCAGAAGTGAGCTTTTCAAAGGGACTTTAGAGAAAAAATCACACCTATAAATGAGATTTTGAAAAAGGGCATGTAATATAAATGTAAGAATTACTTTCAGAAATTAAACAATATGTACAAAATTATTAGTTTATCAATACTGGTATATCATGGCATCCATAAACTGAACCAAAACATTGATTATAACCACAACACTGACAATCATGTAGTAAAAATTTAAAACCTTGCAGCCCTAGTTTTAGCTGGTACCAACCAGACTGGTTGAAGAAAAGAACTTCTTACAACTGGCTGTAAATTATACATGACACTGTGAGATTCTGCTGTGCTTTGGGCTTAGCATCATTTTGTAGCCCTGCACCACACAGAAAATGGTTAGGGATAAGGATGAGACTAAGATGCCATTTGTCTATAATACATGCTATGTCAATAATCTTCCATCAGGAAAGGGAAGGTTTAGAAGACAGTAGTGAGACCTGCTATGATGTTTGGTTTGGAGATAGTGGCACTGACGAAAAGACAGGAGGTAGAGGTGAAGGTGGCAGATATAAAGATGCTGAGACTTTCACTGCAAGTGACCAGGATGGACGGGATTAGAAATAAGTACATCAGGGACAGCTCAGGTTGAGCACTTTGGATTAAAAGAATACATCTGCCTCCATCTCACTCTGCCTTTTACATCCACCAACCCCCTGCATGACCTCTATCACTAGAGCCATTAACCTTTCCAAGTGGTCTTTCTCTTCAAGTCTGCCTGGCAGAACTTCCACCTCCTCCCTACTCTCACTACAGATCACAATGTCATCTGCAAACATCATAGTCCACGGAGACTCCTGCCTGACCTCATCTGTCAGTCTGTCCATCAACATTGCAAACAAGAAGGGGCTCAGAGCTGATCCCTGATGTAATCCCACCCCCCACCACCTTCTCAACAACCCTCTCCCATATCTTCATGGTACTATATGGCTCATCTTCATGATCCCTCTGTAGTTACTGCAGCTCTGCACATCACCTTTATTCTTGAAGATCAGTTCCAGTGCACTTCTTCTCCATTCCTCAGGTATTCTCTCATTCTCCAATATTGTGTTATAAAGCCCACTGCCCTCTTTCCTAGACATCTCCATACCTCCACAGGTATGTCATCTGGACCAACCATCTTCCTCCTTACTAATAGTCTTCACTTCCTGATCCACTATCTTCCCTCCATCTGACCTCCTCTCTCTCTCATTTTCCTCATTCATCAGCTCCCCAAAGTACTCCTTCCATCTTCTCGACACACTCTCTTCACTCGTTAAAACATTTCCATCTCTATCCTTAATCACCCTAATCTGCTGCACATCTTTCCAGCTCTGTCTCTGTCTCGCCAATTGATAAAAGTCTTTCCCTCCTT